>PVJL010009872.1:0-53743 GCA_004026885.1 Lyroderma lyra | reverse complement strand
AAAGCTTTTTTTTTTTTTTTTTTAAATCTTGATCAATAGTACCCATCCTAATTTTAGTTTTATTTTACATTTGAAAACCCAAATCTTACTGCTCATTCCTGGAGATGTTGTTCAGGCTCTCATGTGACTATTTTTCAAGCAGGCCCTTTTTCCCTCTATTCCCAGGTGGGTATACCATGAAAAGGCACCTTGACAATGAAAAGTTGTGCCACAATGTATGTGATTTCTAAATTGGAAGCATTGCCTGCCCTGTCGTACTTCCAGAAGTATAGTTGAAGAAGGCTTCAAGCTGGGCATTGAGACTTCCAGGGCCATGGACCTCTGAGAATCTGATGTGATGGAGCCTTTCCTTAGAAAAATGCACATATGTGTGTATAGGAGATTTTTCATATAATTTCAGTAGTGTGTGGACTTCACCTTCCCTGCTCACACCCAAGGAATCCTAGGTTAAGAATTCCTGTGTGAACTTCTTATTTTTTTAAAAGAATTATAGATATTGACACTAAAAGAATGGGGAAGGAAGGGAATGGAGCACATGTGTATGAGTGGGAAATGGTGAGTAGGCCATGCCTAGAGTGCTAAGTGAGTGGTTAAGATAGTGACTTAGTGATAAAAATGATGTTCCACGTCAGCATGGCATTTAATGGCTCCAGTGTCTATGGGAAATCAAGAATGGAAAGGGTCAAGGTTTTCTTTCTTCCTCTAACATTTTATTATGAAAAAATTCAATTATATGACAAAGTTGAAAGAATTACACAGTGAACATGCATTATATCCACCCCTCAGGTGGTATCTGGGTTCTTCAATTAACATTCTACTGTGCTTGCTTCATCCTACCTGCATCAATCCATCTTATTTTTTTGATGCTTTTCAATGTAGGTTGCAGACATCAGTACTCTTCACCCTAAACACTCAGCAGCATATCATTTGCTAGAGTTTCAGCACTGACTTGTTTTTTTTTTTTTTAAAGAAATGTATGAACCTTAAGAGCACCATTCTGAGTTTTGATAAATGCATGTATCTATATAGTCCAAACTCCTATCAAGATGTAAAACCTGACTTTAATCCAGAAAGTGGCCTCGTGTCTCTTCCCTGCTTCTTCTACTCCAGAGGCAAATCACTCTTCTGATTTTTTTCACCATGGCTTGATTTGACTATTTTAGGACTTGATATAATTGCAGTCATATAATGTTTTTTTGTGTGTGTGTCTTTCACTGGTGCAATGTGTTTGAGATTCATCCATGTTCTGGACTGTAGTCTTTTTTTTATTTTTTTATTGTTGGAGTAGTCTCCCTTTGTAGGTATATACTACAGTTTGACTATTCTGTTGACTGTCAGCTGAACTATTTTAAGGTTTTAGCTATTAAGCTGCTATGAATATTTGCATATAGGCCTTTGTATGTACATAGATTTTCATTTTTCTTGAGTAAATAACTGGGAGTTGAATTTCTGGGTCCTAGTATAGCGAAGTGTTTAGTTTTATAAGAAATTGCTAGATCTTTTCCCAAAAGGTCTTCCTTGTTCCATTTTCATGTCTACCAACAATATGAAAGTTCTGGTTGCTCCACATCTTTGCCAACATTTGGTGTTGTCGATCTCTTTAATTACAGCCATTCTGGTGGGTGTGTAGTGGTATCTCATTTTGGTTTTAATTATGCCCTGGGACTCCAAAATGGCCTTCTCTTGGGTTCCTAAATCCCACTTGATCTCAGAGGCATTATCTCTATTCTTAAGGAGTGTGTGAGAATAGCTACTGAAATTCTGAATTTCCTGCATGATTTTTCCTTCCTTAAGTTCTATATGACACTTGAGAGCTCTCCGATCTCCATAGATAGCCATAGTCACTTTATGGTGATATGATTGCAGAAAATGTGCTTGGAGCTAGTAAGGCAAGGTATCCATCTCCTTGATGAGGCTGTGTATGTGTGCGTGCATGCATGTGCATGCATGGAGCTCCTTGACACTCAGGGAGTTTGGAGAGTCAGCAGCTGGAGCCTTGTAGCCAGCTTTGTGTCACAACATTATCAGAGACTTGGAGAAACTGGATGGAGTTCAGAGAGGAGCAGCTAGTACGATTAAAGGGCTTGAAGGGATTAAGGGATTGATTTATGAGGAAAGATGAAAAGAACTTAATGTGTGCTGCTTGACTAAGTGAGTACATGATAATAGCCTGCAAACATCTGAAGGGTATAAACAAGGGAGAGGGAGAGGAATTAGCACAGGGTGAGGAAACTGATTCAGGCATAATGGGGGAAATTAAAAGGTGGGGGAAAGATGAGTGACTTGGCAAAGTATTAGCCAGGGGTGTGACCTTTTATGAATTCTCTCTTTCAGAAGCCTGGGATGGGGGGAATGTAATGAGTTGATTTTGGGAAGATGAACCCTAAGAGGCACTGTAGGTTTACCTTCTAAAGCAGCAGGTAGAGGAGAAAATAGTTGAGTGCCTACTGTGTGCTGTGTGAAACAGGACCGTGTCGGGAAGTGCTGACCTGAACACACAGGCTGGGAGAGGCAAGAAGGAAAGACGGTGATGAAGAAGGAAGTTGTGGAGATGACCTGAACAATGAAATCTAGACATTTCCTTAAGTCTTTCCTTCTCCTGATAGTTTTTCTGGATTAGTCTGAGAAGCATTGACAATTTTGTTTTGCATCCAGTTTTCTGGAGCTGTGAAGTTGCTACTCCATGTCTTCCAACTCCCCAGGTGTTTACCCTGTCCCCCATTCCTAAAATGCAGCTATCCATGACTGGTACATTGGCGTTTATCTCTCACTGCCTGTATGTCTTTCTCAGGGTGTGGGTGTGAGGCTGGGAAACAGTATGTGCTCTGGTGAAGAGGATAGAAATGAAGCCAAGCTGCCTGGGGTGAGATTCAACCTCCAAACTTCCCAGCTGAGTGAGTGGGCCCACTTGTAAGCTGGCCTTGTTGTCTTCTCTGCAAAATGGAGATAATCTTAGCACCTTTCTTTACAGAATTGTTCATAAGTTTACATGAAACAATGTGTGTGAAGTGCTCAGCACAGTGCCTGGCGAAAAGTAAATGCTCAACAAATGCTGGCTGCTGCTATTGTAATTAAGCTACAGTGATATTATCAATATCTTGGTACCATGTCTCTATTCTGGAGCTTGCCTGAGCAGTGCCATTAGCATGGAGGCAGACTTATCTAACACAGTAAGTAGTGGGGTGCTCATAATAGCTTTTAGGGTGGGAGGAAGTGTTTGCACCTCAGGAGAAGGAGGAAATGGATACCACCCCTCTTCCCTGAAGTACCACAGTTTTCAGAGATGGCCTTAGAGCCAAGATTTGGACGCTAGAGCCCCAGGCTTGGCTGGGAGATGAAACCCTGTTCCTTCCCATCTCCAGCCTCCAACCAGGTTCAATGAAAAGATAATTGAGGCGAGAGTCAGAAAACTGGGGTTAACTTCTATTTTCCAACTTCCTCAGTGGTTAAAAAAAGTGGAGGGATTAAACTAGCGTTTTTTAAAGTTATTTTCCTGCCGAGGAGAAGAACCCTTTTGTTAAGTTTAGTTATGTGGAACCTCAATATACAAAATAGCCCCAAACTGAGCTGCTTGAGATTCACCTGGTTGACCCTCCATCATCCCTCGTGGGAGTCCTGAGGGTACCCCCAGTGACTCCTGTGCTTCTCTGGGACTCTCTCTGTCACACACACACATGCCTTTCAGGATGGTTTACTGTGGTCATTCTGGTGACAGCTAAAGTAAATTGTGGGCTTATCTTTGTTAAATGCTTTGTATCTATTAGTTAATTGTATCCTCAGAATATTACCCAATTTGTAGGACATTATTATCCCTGTCCTACAGATGAAGAAACCAGGGTTGGGAGATCAAGCAAGGATCTCATAGCTGATTAAGCGACCGACGATCTCCAAGAGTTCTTTCAGCTCTAAAGTAGTCAAATTCAGTGTCTCCACCAGACTTTCAAGTGCTGTAATGAATACTCAGTTAATCCTTAGCAACGTGAGTCAGGCTGTTCATTTGGATTGTTTTCCTCAGTTCCAGAATGAGACCATACTACCTGCTACCAGTCTTCTGGACAGAGTCTCAGATCTGCTCTTTGTATGTTGTCCCTGCTTCAAGACACAGACTTACCCACTGCAAGTGCCACTCATTCACGACATTTGTTTAGGAATGTCATTCTAGGCTTCAACCAAGCCAAGGTATGCTTTCTGGGATACTCCAGGATTCAGAGTGCTGGAATGCTATCTTGTTCTTCTTTTTAGAAAGTGTCTTTATTTTTTTCTATCTATCATTTCAGCAGGAGTCAGTCTGTGGTTTATGCTTTTCTAAACATGATAAACATCCTGAATAAACTGTTTACACGTCATTCTTTGAAACAAGTATTTTTAATTGGTGGTCCCAGGCAAGGCAGTAGATAACAACTTGTTCCATTGATTGGAATTCATATTTATTCCCTTGCACACTGTGTTCTCAATTGCTCCCACATTTGCCTTGGTGCGCAGGCGTGTGTGTATATGAATCTTTTTTTGTTTTGTTTTAATCGTTAAAGTTCTTACTGACCTAATAAGGTCCTAAAAGTAGTGGGTTCCATGTATGTGTTCTGTCCATTGCAGGAGAGACCACAACGAACATGAAAGTGAGAGGGACTAAGCCTATTTGTAGGCATGGGCTTGTGAATATTTGCTGGTGGCTTTTCCATATTGAAGGCTTTTCATGGTGAGAGTTTTATCCCAGACTAAATGACCCAACTGAGAGAATAAAACTCAAATGTTGATATCTATCAGAACCCAGCATAATCAGGAGGCTGAAGCTGCTATATAAAGGAACATCACCAAAATGGGTTTCAAACCATGTACTAATACAAACTGAGTTAGTCTATTAGCCAGAGACGACTAATTGCTATTAAAACCAGCCCCCAGATCTTAGTGGCTTCCCATGCTACATGTCTGGTTATTGCTCTCTGAAGTCTAAAGCCCAGGGTATGTGTATGGGTGTGAGGTGGGAGAGGAGGGCAGTGTTTTGTGACATCAGTCAGGGCCCGGGCTCTTTCTCCTTGTAGCTCCCCTATCCTTTGTTCTTGGAGTCATCTCAGTTCTTCTGATAGCCATAGAAAACAGGTGAAAAAGGCATGCCAACTGTTAGCTACCTCGGCTCCAAAGTTGCACACTTTGCTTCCTTTAACATTTCACTGGTGAGAACTCGTTTTACGGCCTCGCCTTTGTGAAGGGAGACTTGGAAATGAAGTCTAGCTATGCCTGGAGGAAAACAGGACAGTGGTGCACCTTCATGGTTTTTGCAACACTGACTGTTGTCGATGATCCATGTTACCGTTCCCCTGTTGATGGGCATGGTTGGGGAGGGGATTGTCATTGACCTACCTGGTCCAGAGAACAAGCTATATGCCATCTTGATTTTTAGATTTTTCTTTTTTTTTTTTTTTTAAATTAACCTCTGAATTCATGGAACCACGGTTGTGTGCTTCTGTGTACTCTTTGGTAGAAAGTGGGTAAGGACCCCCACCAAACCCCAGTGTTTCTTTGGGAAAGATTGGGTATAATAAACTTCTCCTGGCATCTCTGACTTTTGGGCCTGGTTGGCCCTGGAACTTAGGAAGGTGCAAGCATTGGGCCTAAGTTTACTTTGCTGTTTTTTCCAGGGGGGTTTAGAGGCTTTCACAGACTGTGCCGGTGTACTTTCCCCTCTTTTTGTCCTGATTAGTGCTTGTCCTTTTCTCCTCAGTTCTTCAGACATCCTTTTTCTGTGAGGCCTCTATGCCCACACCACCCTGAGAGCCATTGACATCACTTAATGCCTTTGAGTTTAACCTGAGATGCCCAAACACTGAAGTGTGTGTGGCAGGGGGGGATGGCACACAAGCCCGGATAGGCCTTTTTTATGGTCACCGTGTGAAAGTACGAAAGCCAGGGAGTAGCTGCTTTCTCTAGGGAATGCAGTTTTAAAGGTGAGGATACCCACTGTCAGTTAATAGCCCATTTTCTTTATTATAGGTACTGCAATTGTGCCTGCTGTCTTTTAAAACAAGTTTGTGTTTGAATGTGAAGCCAGCTGGCTTTTAGGGAGGTTTCATTGACTTCTTCCAGAATGCTTCATTGTGCAGTTTGGAGGTTGTTGCTTCCGTTGGAGTGTTGGGGTGCGTGTGTGTATAGGGCAGGGGTGGCGATGGCAGAGGTGGATATTTAAAGGAAAAAGTGCTATTTGGGGGATGGCATTAGGCTTGTGGACATTTGGGGAACTTGGCCACAGCCCTTAGGATTCAGTTGTGCTGCTTTATAATTGGTCAGGAATCGGTATGCCCTATTTCCTGTTCAGTTAATATTAGTGTTATAAGCCGTGACTACTGGTTTATAAAAACTAATCCCTTTGCCACTCTCTGTTACCTTGGATTAGCATCAGTTTGTTAGAGCATTAACCACCTTCTGGTTTACAACAAGGTGGCTGTCTAATGGGTCATTAAGTACCAATGATATTGAATTCCTCTGTGATATTTTTTCTTTTTTTGGTATCACAATAGTTGTACTGGGAATAAAGTGCACAAGGAGCTATACTCACACAGTAGGTTGCCTTTATGGGAGAAGAAGCAGAGGGAGGGAGAACAGACAGGATATTTCCCCAATATTTAGTTATGAGAGCTTTTGCTGTGTTTGGAAAAATCAACAACCTGGAAACATAATGGTATGTGATTATTCAGATATCAGATGGATAAGAGGTATTAATGACATAAAAGCTATGGAAGGTACCAGAGCCACCCATTAATTTTTATATTAGCTTATTTATTAAATATTTATTGAATGCCCCTGTGCCATGTATCATACCAGGTGCTAGAGATTCAGATTGAGCAGTGACAGGATGTCCCATCCTCACTGAGCATACAGGCTTGAGTGGGGAGTGGGGGTCTGACATTAATCAAATAAATGTAGTATCACTCCACATTTTATTAGATTAATAGAAAATAAGACATAACCGACACCTGGCTAATTACAAATAGAATCATTTTAATAGCCTCATGGGTAGAAATGTATACATTAGTGTAAAAATGTATGTATTTGTGCATGTAGTAATGGGGGAGTTGACCTGGTGGGAGATCAGGGAAATCTTCCCTAACCAAGTGATGCTTGGGTTAAGATCTGAGGTATGAGTAGGTCTTAACAAAATGAAGAGGGGGAAGATAAAGCATTCTAGGCAGTGGGAACATCATGTGCAAAGGCCCTGAGGTAGGAGAAAGCACTGTAGGTATGAGGGACTAATAAATAGAAGGTTGGTGTGTAGCGTGGTATAAGAGAGGCAGATTGGGATCTGATTGTGCTGAGTCTTGTAGTATGTGTTAAAGATTTGCGTTGTTACCCTGAGAATGATAGGAAAGTATTAGGAGCTTTCATTAGGGGACATACTCAGATTTGTTTCTCAAAGAAAATCATTTTGGCTCTGGTGTGGTAATCAATCAAAGGAGGTCAGGTAATGTGAGTAGGTCACATATAAGGATTGTCTGGAAAGTACAGCCATGTAATATGAAAAATAGAGGCATTTATGGCTGAATTTCTTTCCAGACAGCCCTCGTACTTGCCTATTGCAATGAGTTGGAATAAAGAGGGCAAATTTGAGTCATAGATAATATTTATCATCAGAATAACTAGGAGAGAGACAGGTTATAGGGATGAGGGAGAGGAAGCAGTCCAGGCTGACACCTGAGTGTCTGGCTTGGAAACGGGATGAATAAGGGTTGTTGTTTTACTTACGCTACAGGTTTGAGTTACAACAAGAATTCACAGTGGCCAAAGAAGACTCAAATGGTTTGCTCTTTCTCATCATGGTCCAGGTGCAAGCACTGCACGGCCAATACGGTGGTTTCATGTCTTTGTACTCCTTGAATCCTTTGGTTGTATTGCTGCCATCTCTAGACTGTTGTCCTTATCAGTGTGGTTCTAGCCAGCTCACTACTAAGTAAACATTCTAGATGTGTCACTTCCCTTCAGAGTCACTACTTAGAGGTTGCTCACATCCCGTGGGCCACGACTTAGTTATATGGCCACACAGAACTGTAGATAACTGAAGGACACCCAGCCATCTCCACCATCGTGGTGCAGTCGTAAAAATAGAAAACACCAGAAGAGTACTAGTTGGTAGGAGAAGATCAGGAGTGAGTATTAGATGTTTATTTTATGCTCTGCTTGGGATCCTTATGATTTCTCCTCTATCCTGTCTTAGCTCTCTCAACTCATCTTTATGACCCCTTTATTCTACCACTGCAATATACTTGCTGAAACCCAGTACCCCCCATATTCTTCCTACCTGGAATGCCCTTCTCACTCCCTATCCATGCTTCAAGGACCAAGCTGATTCTTACCATTTCTGGAAAGCTGCCCCTGAAGCCCCCACCCCACCTACTCCTTTAGGTGAACTCTAATACTCATCATTTCTATTACTACTTGTGTAGTGACAGCAGTTCTCACACTGATGACTTGTCTTTTCTGTCTAACTCTCATGCTGGATGATTTAACTTGTTGAATCACTCTTGTATGTCTCAGTTCCATTCAACATGTGTTCTAATATTAAGAGGCTACTATGGGCCAAATTAACTTCTCCTCTCTCCCTATTATTTCCTAAAACACAAACACAGAAACTTGAAGGCTTATTCTTTTTCATAGTACGAAAACCCCCAGTGAGCTAAATGTTTGGGTGACGCTTAGGAATTCTTTGGAGCCACTTCCATGATAGAAGATAATGAAATACAAGTAGGAGACCCTAATATAAAATTCAGTTTTCTCATTTATTTTTTTTTAATTCATTTTTATTGTTAGACTTATTGGGGTGACATCTGTTAGCAAGGATTACATAAGTTTCTCATTTCTTAGTAGTACTTCCTATGCCCACTAATCTTGTCCTGACTTACTGTTCTGGTTATTGCCAGGTTGAGGTGACCCTAAACATGGGCACTCATTATAGCACAGATACTGGCATTATGAAAGTGTGGTGGGGAGGAGTAGAGCATTTTAGGAGGACTTAGAGAAAAGAGAACAAGTTTATTCAACTCCTGGGGTTCCACTGTCCAATTTCTTTAAGTTAATGGGTGGAAGAAGGGCTTGAATGGGCAGCAAAGCTGGGATTTTCAAGCCAACTAACAGTTTTGCCTTTTCACCCTTTGCTTGTGTTATTGTTTGATTAAAAAATAATCATTCACTATTTTCATTCATGTCTGGTATCTATTCCTTGGTTTGTTTTATAGCAGATCAGTGAGACATGGTCCCTGCCCTGCAGGAGCTCAGGGGCTGGTGGAAAGAGCAACTCTGGGGTTACTTGGTGATAAGCCAGTCCTGCCCCCTAGCTGGGCTGGTTGTAGGCTTTGTGGAGACATGGGCATGCTCTCCAGAGTCTCATCTGTCCCTGACAGAGCTCAACACAATATTGGTCACTTGGCTTGTGCCCAATGACCCTGATGGATGATTTCACTGAGAGATTGCTGCATATCTCTGCACAGAACACTTGGATCCTTGATGTCTTGGCGTGTGAAAGTGGAGATTCTGCCTGTTTCTTGCTTTAGGGGGTGGGTGGGTGGAAGACGGGTTGTGGGAGGTTTCCTCCTCACTGAGAGTGAAAGTGCTTTGGAAATCTGAGCCAGAGGTGATGGCAGAGGAAGTTTCTGGTGTGGGGAGCTTGGATGCTGGCTGTCCTTCTCCTAGTTATTTTCTCCTGGCTCTTATACAAGGAGGTGTGATGTTCTTGGTTGTGCGCATGCTCAAGGATGTGGTGGGTCTTGCCTGGGTTCCCAAACCCAGATGCTCAATCAGTCTTTCCTCAGCTGTGCACAAACCTTATATTCTCTTACTATTTTTTTTCTCTAGTGACATCTTACATACAAGGAATGACTCCCCGCCTGGGTAAATGGTGTATTGTCATCCCTCTCCCTCAACATGTAATCAAGGAAACAAGAAGGCACTGCTTAGAAACAGAAGGCTGGTTGGAAGTATCACAAAATGGCGGCACTGCCCATTGGGAGAGACATTGGTAGTTAGGGATACTGCAGTGAGAGCATGAGCAGTGCTGGAGCAGCTCCTTCATGCCCTGTGACCACTTCTGTCCTGTCATTTTCCTGAACCTTTTCTGAACAATGAGTTAACCGAGTTCCCAAGATATTGACAAGCCGACCTTGGGGATAGGCACAAGAGAAAGGGCCTCTCATGTGGTGTCCCAATGAGTGTTTTCACCTAGGCTTGCAGGTCATGTTTAAGTCACCCAGTGTGGAGGGCATGGGACCCCATTTGGGTAAATAGCAAGGGAGTGAAAATGTGGAATGAATTTCCTACTTGCATTGTTTCAGAGCCAGTTCCTACCCTGTCAGTTCTCTCTACACCCCACCCTTCTTAATGACTTATTTGTACTGGAAAGCAAACTATTAATCACAAACAGAATGGCTTTGTAACTTCCACACAAACACAGAACAGTTCTAGGGGCTGTGAAAAAGCCAAACCCTTGGCAGATATTTGAAAACGTGTTTCTTTTATATATATGTTTTAGAAATGCCACCATTTTTCCTTAGGCACAGAAGGTTCCCTTTAATTAGCAGTGAATTTCCCATTTCCCCTTTCTTCCTGAGGCATCTATAAAGCCCTGGCCTAGTAAAAGGCAGGTACACAGCTCTCAATTGAGCCCTATTGATGTGCTAGTATAGTTTTAATTGTGTTGAGATTTCCTTGCCAAAGTGACACATGCAGAAGCATTTTAAAAACGTATAGAGTTTGTAACTCTTTAGCTGTCTAGAGCTCTTGAATTATGAATATCTCTTCCACTGCCTATTTGGTTCCTCTGAATCTGTAAAATTACTTTAATAACCTGTGCGGGGGTAATGTTAATATGTTTTCTCAGTAGTGTGAATTTATTAGCATTCCTACCCTACTTCAGGGAGCTGGCTTGGCCCTTTTGATGCAAGCTCTTGGTTGCAAGAAGAGGCAAGTTATGGTGGTGGTGGTGGTGTGTGTGTGTGTGTGTGTGTGTGTGTGTGTGTGTGTGTTCCCCCCCTCCACCCCCCTTCTCCCTTCTACCATTAGCAATCATTCTGTTGCACGGAGTACGTGATAAATCAACCTCAGGAGAGTCAGGTTTGCCATAACATGACATTACCTATCAGCTCGTCAGGTCTGAGTTGACTCGCAGCCTTTGGGCTGTATATTTCTTCAAAGTCTAGCGCCAGTTTCTTAGTCAGCTCTAACTAATTTCAGAGTGGAAGGGAAACTTGACTGGAGTGCTGTTTGGGATCTGCTTTTTAATCCTGGTCTGTTTAATGTTTGCTCCTGACAGTCTAGGCCAGACATCATTTTAATGGTATGTGTGGTGATCAAGCCAATAAACTGTCAAGATGATTGATAATCTAAGCATTATAGCAATATGACTTTCCTGTTCTCCTCTGTGCTTTAGATGATGGTTTCCAAATTGAATTCCTACAGTGTGTGCTGTATGTGTGTGCCTGTTGGAGGCTCCCCTAACAGCGTTTGAAGGAGGTAGCTGTATTTAATGTAAGATTTTTAGCCCTCAATTACCCACACAAATATATCTATATATGTGTTGGTACCCTCTAATTTGGGAAACATCAGGAATTTATGGTTCTGCCCTTGTAACAGTCCCCCAGCAATTTATGGGCACTGGTGGAACTTTTTATTATGTCTTTATGATGTTTTTTCACCTGGCACGCATTTTAGATTCCACGTGGTTGATTGTGTTATCTGTGGTTGAAAGACATTACAGATAACAAAGTGCACTGTATTAAAGGCAGGCTTCTGGTTTCCTTTCCTTTTCTCTTTGTTTCTTTTTTCTTTTAATTTAGCAGACATTTTTTAGCATCTGGTCCTCATCGCATTAATCAGACTCGACCAGGTGTTTTAGGGTGGTGACATTGGGAGTGCTTGGCCCCTCTTTGTTGCCCCTCATGGGCCACCGTTGCTGGTTTACATCCCCCTTTTTTGGCGCGATGTTGCCTGGGAACAGGAACTCAAATGGGCAGAGAAGTTGGACCTTTTTATTGTGTGTGTGTGTGTGTGTGTGTGTGTGTGAGTAAGAAACACACTTAAACAATTTTACCAGGAGGAAAAAGAAAAAAAATATTAAACTCAAAACTCTTACTGTGAATTAAAACTCTCTTCTGCTTTCTGCAAATACAGACATACATTTTTGTATAGTTGTGCAGTGCACATGTTGTTTAGAGTACTACTTTTAAAGTTGGGTGTAGGAAACACTAGATTATAAGACCGTGGATCTCTGGTGGTCACAGGATGTTACTGCCAGCATGGTGGCTTTGCTATCTGTTGACACTGTGATTTGCTGTGTATTTTTTCCAGGTCTCATCTTAAAGATGAGACTGGGCCCCTGAGGAGGTAACAGGAGTGGTGGCAGAACTGGGATTAGTGTCTCTGTGTCTTTATTTGAGATCAACCATCTTTTCCACTTCATTGTTTTCCTTATCTTCATTGAAGTTTGGTCAGGAGACACAGGACAAGTCACTTCACTTTTCTGGGCTCAGTTTCTCTATCTGTTAAATAAAAGGGGTTGAATTTGCTAGCCTCTAAACTCACTTTCATTGTAGAAGCCTGTGAATTTTTATGGTGAGAATTGAGGAAGGATGCTTTGCACTGTGAACAGTTTTTAAAAAAAAAACCACTTAGAGTTTTGTCTTTTCTCATGTTCTCTTCTGAACGTGTGGCTGCGATCCTTCTTTTTCTGTTGCCTAGAACCTAAACTTTTGTTCCTATTTCCTGTGATTCAACATAGACATAAATGAAATATTAAGAAGAGACTGGGATATGTTAGTCTTGTTTTATTATATCTGCCAGCTAATATTTGTGTCATAGATAATCTTAATCTAGAATAAATACTATAACACACACACACACACACACACACACACACACTCACACACACTTTTTATTATTTTTTTTTAGCACAATTAGCTATATGTACTGGGAGGTCAAAAACAAGAAGTCTCTGAATTCATAAAAAGTTGAGAGAACTAACAGCATTGATACTGACGAGTAGTGGTAAATTATCCAAACAGATAAATTCTAGGGGCTGTTAACTTTCCTGGTGCCCACTCAGAAAGCTCAAGGGTGGGAGCCCCATCCTCAAATATGTCTCCAGTTTTAGGTAAGTGGGTAATTGTACCTACGGGCTCAATTCCATCTACATCTTCAGGGGGCTTATAATCGAATCGAGAGTGCAATACAGGGCAGAAATCTCTCAGAAATGAGTCACTGCGCAGGTCTTAAAGCATGCACTGGTGTGAGAAAAAGGGTAAAGAACACATGGGATTTGGAAGTTGAGTGGGGAAAATGTGGAGTCCCAAAATGTGGCTGGCTTGTCAAAGCTGAGGGAACGAGAGGCACTAGGGGCCGAGTCACCCTATAATGCATCACTCTCAGATGAGTGCGTTTGTACTTGAGAAGAAAATTATCTCTTAATCCAGCACTTTCTTCAGTGCTGGCTGTAGTGGTCAGTGTGACCTGCCCAGTGTGCCCATACCTGGCTGGGAAAATGAAGATGATGGCTCACATCAGTTAAAGGTACACTCTGAGCCAGGCACAATTCTAAGTACTTCCACAGGTATTAACTTATTATCCATTGAGAGAGGGAGGGGAGGGTGGACGTATGTATATATGGTTATTATCGTCATTTTGCAGATGAGGAAACCAGGTCAGAGGTTGGCCCATAGGTGGTAGGGTTCAAACCTGATCCCTCACTCTTAACCACTTTGCTTACTACCCTGCATATGTGATTGAGCTCATAGTTCTTGAGGCCTGTATGCCTGTCTGAGGCAGAGGACATATGGACTGGTGGCTCTGAGGAAGTTGCTGGCCATCTGAGTCTGTTTCTTCCTCTGTAACATGGAGAATAGAGTTCTGAGTTTAAAATGAGAAAACAGAAATGAAAATGTCTGGCAGAGTACATGACACAGAAATGGCATTCAATAAATGTCTGTGTGACAGAATATTTAATTTGTGGTTGTCATTGAGCTGGATTTGTTTTTTATTTTTCTCCCACCAACTACATTTCTTTGCACCTCTCACTCTACCTGTCATCTTAGGTATTTCGATGTTTGTTTTCTTTTTTCATTTTTTTGTGGAGGGGTGGGTAGTTCCCTGACTGGGAATCGAACCCAGGCTGCAGCGTTGAGAGCGCCAAAGCCTAGCCACTACACCACCAGGGAACCCCTCAATGTTTATTTTCTTTAACAATGATGATGTGGCAGAAAAACAAGAGGAGAGTCCAATCCTGGCTGTTGAATTTCAAAGTTTAGGTTCAAGTATAAGAGAAAAGATTTGGAAGGATGCATGGTGATAGAATCTGCATAGGAGGGAAAGATTTTCTGAGCTCAGGGGAGAAAAGAGTCAGAGGTGAAGAAAAGTATAGATGCTAGTGGGTTCCTGAGAAGGGGTGCTGTATCCTGTGTAGTTTTGGATTACAACTTGTTTCTTACATATTAGCTGTTAGGATGACTTCAGAGAGCTGGGAGGAGATGGGGTGATCCAAGCTGTCTAAACACATGAGGATAAGAGAGAGGCTTCTTGGAGGAAGGGATGAGATTTGAGCTGAATTCTGAAGGGTGATTGGTTAGTGTTTGGGTAGATAAAATCCACCAGTTTCAAGAAAACCTATGTGCCCATAGACACTGGTGCTCCTTAGTCTGAGTTTGCACTCTTGGCTGACTGGATGGTGGTATGTGACAGTTCTTGTGGGGAAGGAGGAGGCTACTCTGACAGCAAGGTTGGAGGAGGTGGCGATATTGACCATGGAGGCAGAAGGGAGGGCAGGGTGAGCAAGCTCAGGAAGGATAGGACCAACTGGTCCCTGAGCAAGAGAGTGGATCATCCCTCCTGTGAAATGGCCATATACATTCCTAACAGGCCAGGCCAGTGTTCTAAGCTTATACTTACCCATTCCCTAGCTAGATCCCTGGAGGAAAAATAAAAAGCAGTTGGCTGTAGCAGAGTGCCCTCCCTTTCGCCACTCCACTGCATGCACACTTGCACCTATTCTACTGACTTCTGGAGGATCATCATCTGTGGACTGAAAATAAAGTGCAGGAGGAGTAAGGAACCCGGGGTTCTGGTTCCAGCAGGTTCCTCAGTGTTTAAGTGAGGGGTTGGACAAGATGATCTCCCAGGTGCCTTCCTGCTCTTACCTGCCGTGAACCTCTGATATTTGTAATGTGGGGCCTCATGCGTCTACTTGTAAATTGGGTCAGCTGGGGGGAAGTCCTTGACATTGCAGAGGTGGTTATCCCTGTGCCAAAATGATAGACATTACCCATCCATGTAATAGTTCCCACTGTCTCCCAGGTTCTGTGAAAGCAACCCTTGCTTTGCACCACTTGAAGCAGGAATTGGAGGAGAAAGCTTCCCTTAAGCCTTTGCTCAAGGACGAGGTAGAGGATAACACTTGGATCGTCATCCTTTACCTTGGTTCTCTTCCTGTGAGACTTTCATCTTGCAAGCCCATTAGATTGAGAGCCCCCCCACCCCCCCCCAGGAGAGAAGTGAGTCTTTTGATTTCTGGGCAAAGAAAGAACTGGAATTTCATGTTAAACCCTTTTCTGCTTTCCTGTGCACACAGAGCACTGCTCCATCTCCTCCTTGCAAGCGCTGTATCCTGGCTTGCTCTGAAGTTTGGGGTAGAGAGAGCTATTGCTTCTGGAAGTTCTTTGCATTCCCGAGGGGCTGTGGAAGGTTTTGTCACATACCTGGTTTTTAGGGAGCTCTCACTTAGTTTAAAACCACCATCTCTACACTTCTACCAGTTTGGACAAGTACATCAGTAGCGCTGACTGCAGAATAGGCACAGCCAGGTAGAATAGCTTCTCAGAGCTGCAGCTCCCCTTTCTGTCTATCTGAGTGACTGCTGCATACAGTCCACACAGTACTGGCTTTCTTGTACTGGAGATGGAAAGTGCAGATAATGGAGATCAGGCAGAGCTGGGAAATGCCTGCATAGTCACAGGTAATAGTTCTCGCTCCTTGACTCAATTTAAACTGTATTTTTTTCTTCTCTAGCTGAAGTATGGCTCCACGTAGACTATTATTTTGACCACTTTGCTCCAGGAAAAGCATTAGTAACTTATAAATAAAATACACATAAAAATAGGAGAAGTCAAATATAGGTTTATTGACAACAAAGGCACTATTAATGTTGGAACGGACTGTTTTGAAGTTGAGTTAGTTTTTGCTGCTGATTTATGTGCTGTTTGTTTTAGGAGGGCTATAGTTGTGAAGGTGAGTTGTGAGGGTTCTTGGGAACTGGCAACTACGGAGCAGAACTGGTTTGAGTCTGAGTTCCCAGAGGAGCAAGGTGGGAGGGAGGGGGAAGGGGGGAGGAGGAGGAGGAATGATTTGCATCTCTCCCTGTGCTTGCTTGATGGTTGTGTATTTAAGCAAGCATGCATTGCCAGGAAATTGAGAAAGCGTGTGTGTGTATGTGTGTATGTGTGTGTGCTTTATGTCAAGCATAGCTCATTTAAAGTATACCTGTGTGGACATGAGGGTTTGCAGAAAACTGCTGTTTATTTTTCTTGAATTTACCCTACTTGTTAAACAAAATTTGACAGAGGATTTACAACAAGAGTGAGGCCGTTACATAGACAAGTTTATCTTTACCATATCAGTTGTTATGTGGAAAAGGAGGTTTTCTTGGTTGCGGGCGTAGAGAGAATCAGATTCATTTCACTGGAAAATTAAGAGAATTCCAAGTTCATGTTCTGAGCCTTACCACATTGGGTAGTTGCTTGTTAAAAACTTTCACCAGGGCACATCTGATTTGAAGGCTATGAAATGTTTTATGGCAGATGTGAAAAATTTGTGATCCTTAAGTCTCTTTCCCCTCCCGTTCCAGCATAACAAACTTCAGGGCTTTATCTCTCTCTTTCTGTTGTATGTGCTGGCTTTCTTACATGCAGATACCACATTTTTGTCATGAAGGCACAAATATCCCTGTGGTGAACGTCCACTTCTCAAAGTGCCTTTTTAATGTAGGTGATTTGTTGTTTAACTGCAGGAATGCTGGGTATTTTAGATGGGTATGTTAGTTTCCTACTGCTGCTATAACAAATTACAACTCAGTGGCTTGAACCAACACAAATAGATTATCTTGTAGTTTGGACATCAGAAGTCTAAAATAGGTCTTCCTGAGTTAAAATCAAGGTGTTGGCTTGGCAGGGCTCTGCTCTTCCTAGAAGCTCTAGGGGCTAATCTTTATTACCTGTCCACCTTCTAGGGGCTGCCCACATTCCTTGGCTTGTGGCTCTGCATTGCTACAACCTCTGCTTCTGTTTTTACATCTATTTCTCTGACTCTTACCCTAGTGCTTCTACTTATAAAGGACCCTTGTGTTTGCATTATGTCCATCTGGATAATCCAGGATAATCTCTCCATTGCAAGATCCTTAATTTAATCACATCAGCAAAGTTCCTTTTGCTGTGTAAGGTAACATTGACAGGTTCTAGGGACTAGGACATGGCCCTCTTGTGGCATTATTCTGCCTGTGACAATGGGCAAGAAGATATCAGGTCGTTGAAGTAAACATGTTTTTCTTGGTAGTTTTCTCAAGAGCTTTCTGGAACTTGTGGAATCACTCTAATTTTTGTCATAATTAAAGAGTAATTATTATTATTTTTTAAACAAAGAGTAATTATTCCCATTGGAGGGTTTTGCTTAGTTCTCCGGAACATAAACTGTACAACTTAGCTCTACTCCTGCCCATGGTATAATTGATTCAAAGGCAGCCAACCCCCTTTACCCGTGTTTTTTTCTCCTCCTTGGTTCCCAAGAGAAGACTCTACCACTATTCTAACTTCATTCTTCTTCTTCTTCTTTTTTTTTTTTTCTGGTAAACCTAACAACCAGACTTCAACATGTGAATCTCCACATGTCACACATTTCCCTGTCTCTGGTATGGGGAAGATCAATATCCTCATCTGGAAGGGTGGGAGCAGATGGTTCTTCAAGTGTCTGTTCAGCATGTGGAGGGGGTCAGAATGGCTGGGCCTGAGAGGGGGGTCCTGTTGATGACTGGGCCTCTCTGAGGACACTTCAGAATTTCTATTCTGGATGGCAAAACAAAGCAAAGGAAATGCATCAACTGAATGAAGAAACAAAATGTGGTATATCAATATAATGGGATATTGTTCAGTCCTAAATAGGAACAAAATACTGATATATGAACCTGGAAAACATATGCTGTGTGAAAGAAGCCAAGCACAAAGGGTCACATGTTTTATATCCCATTTATATGAAATAGCCAGAATAGGTAAATCCATAGAAATGGAAGGTACATTAGTGGTTTCCAGGGGTTGGGGCAAGGAGAGGGAGTGACTGCTTAATGAGTATGAGGTTTTCTTTCAAGATAATGAAAATGTTTTGGAACTAGATAGGGGTGATGGTTATACAACATTGTAAATGCTACTGAATTATTACCTTTAAAAGAGTTAATTTTATGTAATGTGAATTGTAAATTTAACAAAGGATGTGAAGGACCTATACACTGAAAACTTCAAGACATTATTAAAAGAATTAAAGAAGACACAAAGAAATAGAAAGATATTCTCTGCTTATGGATTGGAAAAATCAACATAAAATGGCCATATTACTCAACACAACATACCAATTTAACATAATTCCTATCAAAGTTCCAACAACATTAAAAAAAACAAAACAAGACAGGAAAATAATCAGATTTGTATGGAATCACCGAATCTATCCTGAGAAAGAACAAGACCAGAGGTAATATACTCCTTGACTTCAAATTGTAGTACAAAGTGACAGTAATCAAAACAGCATGGTATTGGCAGAAAAACAGACACACAGAACAATGGAGCAGAATTGAGGAGATTTTTGCTCCCTTTTCTTAGTATATCAGTTATACTTTAAGAAGTTTTTTACAGAGCAACTAGGCAGGAAAAAGAAAATTCATCCAAATCAGAAAGGAAGTAAAATGGTCTGTTTGCTGATGACATGATCTTGAAGGAATAAATGAAGGTAAAGTAAAAACTTTTATTTTCCTTATTCTTACTTGATTTAACAGATAATATTTTGATCAAAATAAAAATAGTAACACTGTATTGGACTATGTATGCTTATATACATGCTTATGTATGCTTATGTATATGTGAAATTACAGCAGTAATACAAAGGATGGAAGGGAGGAAGTAGGATTATTTTATTACTGTAAAGTACTTACGCTACTTGTGAAGTGTGATATAGTGTTATTTGAAAGTAGACTTGTATTAGTTATAAATATATATTGCAAACTCTAGGGCAACTACAAAAATTGTAAAGAAAGAAATATAACTAATATACTAAGAATGGAGAACAAATGAAATCATATGAATGCTTGATTAAAACCACAAAAGTCAGAAAAAGAATGGAAGACAAAAATAGAAACAAAGAATAAGGGCAATGCATATAAAAGAGTAACAAATATGGTAGACACTAATCTGAGTATATCAGTAATCTCCTTGAACATCAGTGGTCTAAATGCACTGGTAAAAAGATACATCGAGTGGATCAAAAAGCAACACCCAATTACATGTTGTCTATAAGAAACCCACTTTAAATGTAAAGAGACACACATAGATTAAAAATAAAAGCATGGAGAAAGATATACCAAGCTAACACTAATCAAAAGAAAGCAGAGGTAGCTATATTAGTTACAGACAGAGAAGACTTCAGAGAAAGTAATGAAGAGGGATAAAACTTTTCAAAGATAAAGAGGGTCATTACATAATTATAAAAGGATCAATTCTCAAAGAAGGCATTGTGATCTTTAAAAAGAAGAGTCAAAATACATGAGTCAAACACTGGTAGAACTACAGGCAGAAGTAAATAAACCCACTGTTCTAGGTGGATACTTTAATACTCTTGTATCAGAAATGGATAGATCCAGGGTGCAGAAAATCTATGAGGACATAGTTGAACTAAACAACACCAGCAATCAACTGTATATAATGGGTATCTGTAATCTATAGACTACTTCATCTAACAACAGCAGAATGCATGTCTTCTTAATTTCACATGGAATAGATAATACAAGGGCTGTCCAGAAAAAATCCAGCCATAAATGTCTCTTTTTCATACTATATGGCTGGTTACTTTCTGGACAGCCCTCATATTCTGGGCCATAAAATGCACCTTAACAAATTTAAAAGAATAGAAATAATTGTTTGCTGTTAGACCACAATGGAATTAAACTAAAAAAATCAGTAACAGAGAGATAGCTTAAAGATTCAAAGTACTTGGATATTAAACCACACACTTCTAAATAATGTGTCAAAGAAGAAATCTCAAGAGAAACTTAAAAATATTTTGAACTAAATAAAAATAAAAACATAGCTTATCAAAATTTATGGGATGCAGCAAAAGTAGTTCTTGGAGGGAAATGTATAGCAGTGTGTGCATTTACTAGAAAAGAAGATAAAAAAATTAATGATCCAAGCTTTACCTAGGAAGCTAGAAAAGGAAGAGAAAATTAATTCCAAAATAAAAAGAAGGAAAGAAATACTACTTAAAATTAGGGCAGAAATAAACAAAAATTGAAAACAGGAAATCATTAGAGAAAATGATGAAGCCAAAAGTTTGTTCTTTGGAGAGATCAATAAAATCAATACGCCTCTAACCAGGCTAAGGGAAAAAGAGGAAGGACGCAAATCACCAGAGATCTCTAGGGATCCCATGGACTTTTTAAAGGACAATCTAAATAGGTCTGTATCTAATAAAGAAATTAAATCAATGACTAATAACTTTCCCAAACAGAAAGCACCAGGTCCATATGGGTCACTGGTGAATTCTACCAAACATTTAAGGAAGAAATTCCCCACAATTTCTTTCAGAAGGTAGAAGTGGAAGGAATATTTCCTTATTCGTTATGAGGTCAGCATTACCCTGTTACCAAAATCAAAGACATAGACATTATAAGAAAACTGCAAACCAGTATCTCTCATGAACATAGTTGTAAAAATCTTCAACAAAATATTAGCAGATTTAATCTAACAATGTACACGAGAACTATACACCACAGCCTAGTGCAATTTATCCTATATGCAAGGCTGGTTCAACATTTGAAAATCGGTGTAATCTATCACATATAATAAGCTAAAGAAAAATCATATCATATTAATAGATGTGGAAAAAGCACTTGAAAAAATTCAACACCATTCATAATAAAAAACTCTCAGTAAACTAGGAATATAGGGAAACTTCCTCGACTTGATAAAGAATATCTATAGAAAACCTTATAGTTAACTTCATACTTAATGGTAAGAAACTCAGAGGTTTCCTATTAAGATCAGGAATGAGGTAAAGTATGTCCCCTCTTACTTTTGCTTTTCAGTATCATCCTGAAAGTCCTAGCTAATGCAATAAAGACAAGGACATAAAAGGTATACAGATTGGGAAGGAAGAAATAAAACTGTCTTCATTCACAGATTATGCAATTATCTGTATAGGAGATCTGAAAGAATTGACAAAAATTTCTTGAAAGTAATAAATGATTATAGCAAGGTTGCAGGAAACAAGGTCAATCTACAAAAGTCAGTTGCTTTCCTATATATACCATCAGCAAACAAGTGGAATGTGAAATTAAAAACAATACTATTTACATTAACATCCCCCACCAAGTGAAATGGCTTAGCTGTAAAACTAATAGAAAGTGTATAAGATCTATATGAGAAAAGCTATAAAACTGTGATGTAAGATATCAAAGAAAAACTGAATAAATGGAGAGAGATTACATGCTCATGGATAGGAAGACTCAATTTTGTCAAGATGTCAGTTCTTCTCAACTTGATCTGTAGATTCAATGCAATCACAATGAAAATCCCGGCAAGTTACTTTGTGGACACCAACAAACTGACTCTAAAATTTATATGGAGAGGCGAAGGACCCAAAATAGTACTGAAGGAGAAGAACAAAGTTGGAGGACTGACACTAGAAATTCAAGATGTACTATAAAGTTATAGTAATCAAGACAACCTTGGGCAAACACTTCTCTTATAAGTGATTAGTTTCATCACTTATAAATTGGAGCTTACACTGCTTGCCCTCTTTTGTTATGAGGGTGTTGGAAAGCAAGTGGTTTACATGGGTAAAGTAACTTTATAAACTGTAAAGCACTGTCTACATGAAAGCTGTTACTACTACTACTGGCTCTTCCTGGGTAGAGAGCCTGTGAGAACAGGTGCACGAGTGTGTGTATTTATGTGTTCTGGAAAAGGCTGTGTCACATTGAGGGTATCCTTCTTGCAAGCCTCCCCATAATTACATGGTGGCTTATGAGGGTGTTGGTGCTAAGCTAGATGAGCAACCAGTAATTGCAGGAGGAGAAAAAGAGCTTGTACAATGGGTGTCCAGTTCCACTTCCCAGGGCACCTCTGTTTTTTAATTTCCTCCAAAATGGGAAGCGAGAGGATTCAATTGCATTTGCTTGAAACACGCATAGCTGCACGTTATGCAGGGACTGTGGTATGGGGACCTCCCCGCCAGTCTCCATCTATGGCAGGAATAACTGAAGTGACCACATAATTTACTGTCCAGACAGGGACTTTTGAAAATGGAAAAGGGAGCTATTAATATGCTGGGAAAAACATGCATAATCCAGAACTGTCCCAGTGTGAGATGTGTGGGCATTCTTCTATTAATAATACCTGGGCATCTTGGTCCAGTTTAAAGTTCAGGGTATAAGGTCTAAAAGCTTGCTAAGCACCCCTAAAGCACCCCCACCCCTGGGAACCTGATGCTTCATGAACTCCAGAGGAAAGTAACATCTTTTTGGGAACAGCAAGACCCACTGAGATAAAAACATACATGCTGCTGGGCCTCTGTGACACTTTGGCCAGGGCACCAGTATCTCTTCTTCAGAAACTCCCTCCTTCCCTCCCTGTAGAAGCCTTGCTACCATAGATCTTGGTGCTGATGCTCTTTTTGTCCCCAGCCCATCTGCACCCAGATGCACTAGACCCTGAGCACCTTCCTCTCAGTGTTCCTAACACAGGACAGATTGAATGATGGCAGAGTTAGTCCCTAGCCTCGTTGCTCTTTACCTCCCTTTTCCCAGCATCCCTTCTATCAGCTTCTTTCTGAGGCATTGGTCTTCTTAGTGTCTAAATACAAGGCCAGCCCTTATCCCAGTTTATAATTCGGATGTAAAAGAAGCACCTGAAAACATGATTGGAAGACTCAGATTCCAGCTGTGGAAGGCTTTGCTTTGGTAGGCCTCCTTCTCTGAGCCTTGGTTTTGTCATCTGCATTATGGGGATAAACATATAGCTTCATGTGGTTGCTGTGCAGATCAAACAAAAGAATTTACATGAAAGTGATTCATGACTAAGGGAAGGTTAATGCAAATGTAAATTATTAGTAAGCTTATGAATGTGGAGTCTGGGACATAGCAACCTAAAGAATGAATTTATATTAAATAGAATTTCTAGCCTGAGGGGAACAGGCATTTTTATGGAGATTGGTCTTTATGGGGGCCCTAAACTCCTATCATGGAGGCATTTATCTATGTAAATAACTGACTATAAGGTGAAGAAACACACAAGTTTGTTCTCTAGTTGTATGACATTGGGCAAAATTTTCAACTTTGACAACTAAATACTTATAATTCAGCACCCTGGTGATGATTGTGTGAGAAAATATTTTCAAAGCACATAATATGGTGGTTCATAGAGACTCTCAAAATATTAGACATTGCTTTCTCTTTCTTTCTACTCTTCCAGGGTCATTGGGTTAGAGATAGAAAATTTAACGGAATTCTCTGTGTAGATGGCTTCTCCCTTATGACCAAGGCCTCTGTGGTCACCAGATGAAGACCTACTAGAAATACTATTTCACGGGATTAAGAACAGAGAACTTGGAAGAAAGATGATGATTAAACAAGAAATTAGGCAGAAACTTTAATATTTTTTGTCATATGGTTTTTGTTTTCCTTTTTAAAATTTTATTCCATCCACCTATCTATCCATCCACCCATCTATCCATCCATCTCTCCACCCACTCAGCATTTGTTAAATACTTGTGATATATGAATCAATGGGAGGTAGACATCCAAAAAACTTACAGCCTGGCTGATTTAATGGGAACTAGAATTTGATTTAATTGGAATAGAGCTTTTAAGTATAAGATGATTGAGCCCTCAGTGTTGGGGCTTAGTGGAGCTATGTATTAATCAGGACCTTTGTAGATTCAAGTGACTGAAACCCAACATAAATTTGCAAAATAGAGGGAATTCATTGTTTCATGAAGCTGGGAAGCCCGGCACTGAATAGAGAGGTTTGGGTGGTGATTTTACCTTCCCTCCCAGCCCACTGACAAATCTGCCGACCACCCAGGGCTTTGCAGCACCCACACTGAGATTCTCTGATGTCCCCATTTAATTAGGAAGGGGAGAGTATTTTCAGCCTTCAGTGACCATTTCGTTACCAGCCAGCAGTCATTATGTTCTCCTGCCTTCAGGGCTGAATCAGAGAGATGGATGAGACATGAGAGTGCCTTTTGTGTGGAAGTCTCAGAGGTACGTGAGTTTAGGCCCGTCATGCCAAAGGAACAGAAATTTTGCAGCAATTTGGAGTATGTATTTTATGATGATCTGGGCCATTTTTCCTCTAGAGCTGAAAATGGAAATGCCTCAGATTAAATCCAGTATGGAGGGTTCTGAATAGGTTGGTTAGTGCAAACACTTCAACCTGAGTTGTTCTGTATCTGGAGGACTTTTCTCCCCTCCCCTCCTCACCCCTCCCCTCCTCACCCTTCCCCTCCCCTCCTTTCAAAGGTCATATAAGGAAATAAGCTTTTCACAGTCTGACCCCAGAGTGCTTTTTTTAATTTTCCTATAATATAGTTCATTACAAACTAGCATAGCTCTTCTCCTGACCATACTCTAAATATATTTGTGTTTTTCTGTGTTTATCTCATTTCTGACCTAATTTACTAGGAAAATCTTCCTTTTTAGGTTACTTCCTCTGTAGATTAGCTCCAGTTTGGGGTTTATTGCAAAGCCTTTCATAATACCCACAGCTACAACCCTTTCTTTTGATCTCTGTGGCACATTATTTTGTAGTCTGGCCACAATAATTTATTGCATAGTGTAGTTTCCCTTCATTTTTAAAATTTATTTTATTTTTTAATCCCAACTTGATTATAAAGTATTTGAAGTGAGGATACAGCTTTATAATGCTACATGTGTTCCATAACCCTGATAAATAACTTCTTGACTTCATATTTTAAACAATATGTGGCTAGACTTCTGGGTGAGAATGGCAGATGGAACCCATGAATCTTTAGTTTTTCCCTGAAAGCCTGTAAAAGAGAGCAAAGAGATTTAAAAAGGTAAAAATACCTAAGATGTGGAGATTATAAGCATAGAGGCACTATCAAAAGGTTTTTTAAAATTATGGTAAAAATATATGTAACAGAAAATTTACCGTATCAGTAATTTTAAAGTATACAATTTAGTGTCACTTAATACACTCACAATATCATGGAACTACTACTACTATCTAATTCCAGAACATTTTTATCACCTGCAAAGGAAACTTCATACCCACCAAGCATTGTGTCCCATTCTCCCCTTTTCACAGCCCTGCAACCACTAATCTACTCTGTCTCTATGAATTTGTCTGTTCTGGATATTTCACATAAATGGAGTCATACATTATATGACCTTTTGTGTCTGGCTTTTTCATTCGCAATAATGTTGCTGCTTATGTCAGTACTTCAATGTGTACAGGATTCTATTTCTCCATGTTCTCACCAACGCTTGTTGTTATATATATTTTTTAAGAATTATAGCCATCCTAGTAGATAAGAAGAGAGCTGAAAGTACTTCCCCTGGAAGTTTCTCAAGTGAATAGTCAAGCCAGATCACCCCATAGCGCAGCTTCAGATAACAAGCCCTCCTCATTTTCAGGGATTCCAGTCAGTTTTTAGTTCTCCATTCTTAATTATGGGCCAAAATCTAAGGATTGCCTGATATCTGAAAAGCATCTAACATGAAAGATAGAGGTCAGAACAAACAAGAAAGAAGGAAACTTGGTTCAATCAGGGACCATGCAGAGAAGAGAAAGTATAAGAGAAAAATCTTGTTATTAATATCCTTAGAGAGATAAACAAAGATAATGTAGTCCTGAAATAAGAATAGAGTATCAGAAAAATAATATGTAGAGAATAAAAAGAGCTCTTGAAAATTAAAAAACAGAAACAGAAATGAAAAAATATCCTTAGGAGGTAATTTTTCCAGAAAGTAGAGTAAGAAAAAGCAAAAAGCAAAGAGATGATACTAGAGAAAAAAAAAATAAAAGAAGAGCTTAAGAAGTCCAACTTTCACATAATTAGAGCTCCAGAGAAAAAGAAAGGAGAAATAAATGATTTATTTCAAGAAAATTTCCCAGACCCAAAGAACATAAATTTCCAGAATGAAAGATTACACCAAATGCTTACCATAAAAATGACTCAGACCACCACATGTGGATGTGAAATTTCAGGATACTAGACACTGGAGAAATGTGTCACACATAAAGATTCAGGACTCAGAGGGTCTCAGACTTCCAGACAGTAACACTGGAAGCTAGGAGATAATGGGGCAATGCCTTCACAATTCTGAAAGGAAATGATATGTAATCAGGAAGCCTGTCATCAGCCAAATAAGATGGAGGGTAGGATGAAGACAAGGTTAGGTGTGGGATGTCTTATAAATTTTGCTATCTTAGGAAACTCTTGGAGGAGGTGTTCATCAAAACATGGTAGTAAACAAGGAAGAAGAAGGTGTTGCTGGGGAAAGGGGAAGAGCATCTCTAGGGTGATGGACAAGGAAGATTGCAGGATGATGGCAGCTGTGCACCAGGGGAGGGCCATTAGCCTTGCATAGTTAGGAGAGAAAACTTCCAGAGAGACTTCTCTAGGGTGATGGATACACTGTAATACCTGATGCATTTGGACATTCTGAGAGGAAGATTTAAAAATTGGCTAGAATTTGGTATTGAACTTTTGGTAGACAGTTTTTAACTCCTGAGAAAACAAAAAATGTGCAGGAAAGAAAAACTGTTTTCTACATCTTACACAGTTACAGCAGGAAGAATGTGAATATGAACAAAAATATGGTCTAGCTCAAATTGCAGCATGACTATATTGGAAAAATGGAGGGGTGAACAGGAATGATCTGTGTTTGTAGCATGGGAAGAGTGAGCCATTGTAAGAAATCAATAGATAATGCCTAAAACTGAAAAAATAAGAAATATAAATACTTGTTTGTAAATTAGAAACATGGAGGAAAAGCATTAGCCCAAAGAGATGGTGGAAGGAGAAAAGATAGAAAGAAAGGAAAATTATTTTGTAGAAACCATGGGGAACTTTTTTGATATTTTATACTTGTGTATGTATAAATTTGTACGGGGTGGGGGAGAGAAAACCTAAACTTAAAAATTAAACTTGACAGAAACATTCCAATTATAGAATCTTATAATTTGAAAAAAAATTTAAATGTATTGATTTATGAGAATGATGGATGGGAATTATTGGTGGGTCTCCATGGAGTCATACTCTACTTGTGACTCTCCCAAGGGAAGAGTTGTTAATTGCATCACAGAATTGCAGAAATTCAAAGACAGCAATGCTTAGAGCACCTTGGGTCAGTTGACAAGTGACAGGATGCCTGTAAGTTCTTCCCAGAATGAAGGGACCTGTTTTTGCCCCTTTCCTACTGCTGACCCCTGTGTTGACTCATCGTTAATGTTTTGTGGCTGTGAAAGGCTTCCCTCCATTCCTTACCCGGTTGCTGTGCCAAGCTGTGTGTATTTAGCTCCTTTAGAATCTTGCCTCATAAATTAGCTTGCCTTACTTCTTCACTGTGGAAACAGCTTTTCTGTGCATTCCCTCCCATCAGTCCCTTGGTTTCAGGTAATGACTTACTGAGACATTTCGCTACTTGGAACAAAGAACAAATGTTCCTTTCCTTTGTGTTCCCTAGTGTTTTTATTAGAAGCAGAACCTAAAGAGAGGCTTCAGGGGTTGATCCTTCAGAAAGTCTCAAATGAAACGTTTGTGTAGCACTTAGGCCCCTTATATTGAATTTGGCTACCAAGTCTCAAGGCCATCACCATAGGTTTTTGGTAATAAATAGTTCAGTATTAGCAACCTCAATGAAATTTTCTGTACTTTATTGAATATTGACTATCCTAGGCTGTGATATATATATATACATATATATATATGTGTGTGTGTGTATATATATATGTATATGTGTGTGTGTGTGTGTGTGTGTGTGTGTGTGTGTAATCTTTAATCCTCACAGCAGTCCTATAAGTGAAACATTGTCTTTATTTTGCACCTGAGAAGATCTAGGCTTAGTAAAATCCATTCTTGAGTTGTACACATATGTGGCAGATACACACGGGCCCTGTCCTTATGGGACACACCAGCAGGATGAATATACAAGTCAATAGGCAAATATAATGCAGTGTGATAAGTGCTAGGGTAAGAGTGGTGTGGGAGCAGTTAACACAGCTGGAAGGTCAGGGGAAACTTACTGGACTAGGAGTTTAGTCCTGAAGGATAAGGAGTTATTCTGAGAAAGGGGAGAAGAACAATTGGGCACTGGGAACTGTGTGAGCAAAGGCCTTGGGAAAGAGAATATACACTTCTCCCACGAAGAAATACAAATGGCCAGCAGACATATGAAAAAATGCTCATCCTCATTAGCTATCAGGGAAATGCAAATCAAAACCACAATGAGACACCACGTCACACCTGTTAGAATGGCTATTATCAACAAGACAAGGAATAACAAGTGCTGGAGAGGATGTGGAGAAAAAGGGAACTCTGGTACAACCACTGTGGAAGTTGGTGTGGAGGGTCCTCAGAAAATTGGGAATGGAGTTACCATGTGACCCAGCAATCCCCCTTCTGGGGATCTACCCAAAAAACCTGAAAACCTTTGTCCGGAAAGACTTATGTACCCCCATGTTCATCGCAACGCTGTTTACAGTGGCTAAAACATGGAAACAACCAAAGTGCCCTGTGACAGATGACTGGATAAAGAAGCTGTGGTACATATACACAATGGAATATTACTCAGCTATAAGGAAAGATGAAATACTGTCATTTGCAACAAAATGGATGGACCTGGAGATCATCATGCTTAGTGAAATAAGCCAGACAGAAAAAACAAAGAACTGTATGACTTCACTCATATGCGGAATATAAAACTGAAAGCAAAGAAAAAAGAAATGAAGAAACAAATAACCCATGGACACAATCAATAGTTTAATGTTGATTTGGGGACGAGTGGGTCAGGGAGGGGAGAAAGGGGAGGGAGTGGGAGAGGAGTGGGGGAAGCTAAATATAAGGTGATGGAAAGAGAAGTCACATTAGGTGGTGAACTTATTATACATCAAGTTGACAATGCACTGTAGACTTGTATGCCTGAAACCTATGTAATCCTTGCTAACAGATGTCACCCCAATAAGTCTAACAACAAAAATGAATTTAAAAAAAATAAATAAAAGAGAATATAGAACTAGAGTTTTCTTCTTGCTTTCACAGACTGTTGGTGAGTGTAGCTTTAGAAAGGGTCAGCAATGGGTGTGTATGTGAACACACCTGAGGACCCTGACAGCCAGATCCTCCCCTCCCCCAGACCCCTACCCTTTTTGCTCTGTGGTAGAAGCTGAATGACCCAAGAATAAATGATTACTGATTTGTTTTGTATGAAGCCTGGTCTGAGCGCTGCAGAGATTAGAGATGAGGTGGTGTGAGAACTCAGTTCTCCTTGGCTGTAAAGCCAGCACTCCTCACTGACTTGTTCCATTGCCTTGTTCTCTGACTGAGTCTTTTAAGCACTTAGCATTTGCCCAACTTTAAGGTCAATGCAAGAGAAATGGGACATGCGTTCCCTGCTCTTAGGGAACTTACATTCCAGCTGGCCAACAGGAATAGGCTTTAGAAAAGAACCACACAGTGAACAGCACCGGGCAGTACTTTTTGTAAAGGAGATGAACGTCTCATTTCATGACCTGTAGGGCTGTTAATTGCCTCATTGCTGTCTTTATTATCTTATTTAACATTTCATTTGTTTGACCTCTTGCTAGAAGCTTGACTTTTTGAGCCAGGACCCTGAAGATCCTGGGGAAAGGTGACAAAGGCATTCCTAGTTCCTGATTCCAAGGAACCTGTTTACATTTTTTTCTGTGCTGAATACTGGAATTTTTGTCCTGGGTTTGTTGCCTTTAAGCTTTTTGGACTCTTGAGTCCTCATGTGTAATTTTTGAGCCTGGTTGTTGACATGTTAGAGGGTACAGAAAGAGCTGCAGGTGACAATTTAGGAAACGTACTCAGGAATGCTTTCTAGGGAAAGGACTGGTAGTGCATGAATGAATGTGTCTATACTCATTCATTTATAAAATTTCTTGTTGAAGGCCTACTTCAGTAATTTTTAGTATGAGCAACAGACAGCATACAGCAATCAGATTCAGTTTGTTAGAAATGCAGATTACCAGACTCCTCCAAACCCAGTGGCTCAGGAGCCCTGCATTGGGACTCAGAAATCTGTATTTTTAATGAGCTCTGTGCTTGATGTACACTCAAGTTTGAAAACTGCTGTTTTGTTTTGTAGGAGGCCTGGTTCCAAGCACTGCAGGGCTTTTAAGAAGAATGGTCCTTTCTCTTAACAGGCTCACTCTCTAATGGGAGAGACCAATCTCAGATAGATAATTTTAATGCAAGACAGAGCACACCCATGTTTGTCGAGCATGCATTATGGATCCAGAGGAACGATCCATTTTATAGCAAGTAGAAAAGAAATCTACTTGATGGGTAAATCTTAAAACATACTCAGCTAGTGCAATTTTATGGAACGGGAAGCCACCTGCAGAACTGTAGTGTATTCTGCATCCTTTCACCTGTGAAGGGAGAGGAGTCACACTGCAGATGGTAGAGGTTTGGCTGTATACAAGTTAGTTTCAGGAAAGGCTGAGATGTTCATGTACCCTCTTGATTTACCTTTAAAATGGGTTTCTCATAACATTTTGACGAGGAAAACCCACACACAAATGAAATCAGCAGTAATTAGAAATGGAACAACTCATAGTCTATCTGGATCTACCTCAGGGGAAAGGCCAATAACAGAGTCTGGAAGGATTTTGTGCAGCAGAGAAAACATTGATTTTTGTGGAAAATTTTGAGTTATTTATGCATGAGCTTCTCTGGGTCTGAGTAAGAGAGACTTTGTGGTATACTCATACTTATTGTTTCTCCCAGTGGCTTGGTTAAAGTTAGTGTAAATAATACATTATGTCATCAAACATCTCTGCTTTCTTGTTGTTTCTGTGTGAAGACATTACTTCTGGAAAATCTTGGAGTGGAAAACTTGGGGAGCTTCTGCTCTGGTGTCCGGGGGAAGTAGGGTTAGGATAAGGGCAATTGGAGCAGAATGCTGTGAGCAAGTTCTTCCTGTTCCTTTCTATCACTGAGAGAGTGAGAGCCACTCAGGAGATGAGAAGAGAACAAGAGTCAACAGAATTTCATGGGGCTACTGGAAGCATTAGCTCTTTAGAGGAGGTGGTATTTGGAGTGTGGTGAAAGATCATCATGGAATAGAAAGACAAATATTATAATAAAATATGCATGCAATATGTGCAGCATAATATTACGACACTTGGTAGCACAAGGGAGAGAAAAACCCAACTCAAATTGGCTTCAACACTAAAGGAAGCTTATTAGCTATGTGTCTGAGTAGGTTGTTTTTTTTTTTTTTTCTTTTTCTTTTGCTTTTTGGTATGTGGGTAGCTCCCTGACTGGGAATTGAACCCAGGCCGCAGCGCTGACAGCGCCAACGCCGAAGTCTTAAGCCACTACACCATCAGGGAATTCCCATGAGTAGGTTTTTCAGGGCAGGTTGATCCAGTGGCTCAGCTGATACCCTCAAGAATCGAGGTTCAGTCTTTCTTTTCTTGACCATTCCTACCATCAACAGGCTATCTACATGTGGCTTATGTAGGTCCTTCACAGAAAACATGATATATGAGGGTGAATGTTTGAAGTGAATCTGGTACTCATTTTTGAGGTGCTTGTAATATAAACCTGTGACTGCTTTGTTCAAGGATTAAGCAAATAACTTTGTATACCTACTGGGTGCAAAGTGCTTTGCAGGGTAGTGAATGCCCATCAGATTTGGTGGGCACTAGTCCTGAGACCTTTTATCTTGTGGAGGACTTAAAATAGAATTTAAGAGAAAATAGTAAAAAAAACTTGTACCACTGACTGGGGTGACATTTAGACTGTTTCCAGACACTCAGACTCTGGGAAATTTTATGACCTTTCTCTGCAATGTTGTGGGTATGTTGGTAGATTCTGGGTTCATGAGTCAACTTTAGTAGTAAGAATGGAAGATGGTGGTAGTTTTTGATCTTTAGCTTTTAAGTCAAGAACTGCTTTCCAAAACGGGTGTTAGTTCTTGGTGGGCGAGTGACTTTGAGCACTGTGTTGGGCCAAGTATGTAGCCCTGGAATAGCATCCAAATTACAATGTCTGTCTTTTTTCCCAACCTGCGATTGCTGATGGACAGAAAATGCTCATAAAACCTTTACTAAAACCACAGAATGGCTGAATAATTCAAGCTTGACTTTCTTGAAGGATTTTGAATCCCAAAATAGGACTGCTAAAGAAATGGACACATTTTCTTTTTTTCCTCCTCTTTTAAGCTTAATTAGGTTTACACTTAGATAATGGGGGTCATATTTAGGGGAAAGTTTTGTTAGTAAGAGCTTAAACTGTACACCAGGATTTCTCTTTTATCTACAGTCTTCATTACAAAAACAGAGACTCCAACCTCAAAATAAATAAAAACACATTTATTTGGTGATGTCTCTGTAAGAAAAACTTTTTGTTAATGTGTCTTTGACTCTTTCCCTGTTTTTGATAAAAGGCTGTTCTTCTTTTTTTTTTTTCCCTATTGTTTTTGCTTTCTTTGGCCTATTTGTTGGTGCCTTTTCCTCAGCAGGATTGCACGAGGATTGGAATAGTCTCACAGAGATTTCACATGAGTTTTTCTTTTTAGCATTGACACCCCACCAACAACCTTAAATACTCAGTAAGTCTTCTCTATTCTCTGATTTCTTGCCTACAATTTCAGTTTAGATCCCTGTTTTTTTTTTTTTTTTTTAATTTGGTTTCTTTTATTCTTTCTTGCTCTAGCCCTCTTTTCACAAAATATACTGTCAGCTGTAGCTTAGAGATTTGTTATTCAAGTCATGGATCCCTCTGTGAAAGGCAAAAAACTCAAACTTAGATACGTTCTTCCTTTTTTATTTCCTCATCACAATTCCTTAGTGTATTTTGGTATGTGTGCTACTAAAGTGAGCACCTTAGTACATTTAGGAATAAGATGAGCAAACTAATGCAATGACCCATGTCAAAGAAACTTAAGGTCATTTTTGAGCAACCTGAAATGATCTTGAAGGAAATTTTATCATTCAAGAGTTTTCAGGATAAAACCTTAGAAAAAAACCAGTTGTGGCTAAAGAAAAATCAGATATGGGCCCATTAAGCATTTTGGATAGAGTTGAAGTGGATTCATCTTTACCATTGAAACTGACTTCCCTCAGTCTCCTGGTGCTCTGCTGTAATCCATTTCTATTACTAATTGACTGTGTGACTGAACAAGACTCTGAATTACTTTATGTATTTTGTAAAATGAGAGGCTGGATTGAATGGAGGTTTGTATAGTGTGATTACAAGGTAAAGCCTCCTCCTTGCTCTCTGCTTTCATTGCTTATCACTTGCTTCAGCTGTGTTGGACTCACTCTGTCCCTCTCCCTCACCTAGCCTTGCTCATCATGTCAGTCTCACCATCTCAAATGCCTACCCTGCTTCATCTACTACAGTGTCTTCATTTAGCCTACCAAAATCTTAACTATCCTTTCATGGTTACCTCAAATTAACTTCAGGCCTTTTCTTGCTACTTGGGTCTTTAATGAAATGCTCCTTCTTAGGTATTTATTGTACTTGTTGATCCTATACTGCTCAACACAACTATATGTTAGACCACTTGCTGTTCTTGCTAAGAAGTGCTCTACCATTTGAGTTAATTCCCTACCTGCCACTTGCTATTCTTTTATTGTAGCATTTTTTTTTTATCTTGAAGGGACTGTATGTTCAAGCCTTGATTGACATTTAACTATGAGAACCTTGAGGACAAAATTGTGTCCTCATTGTGTCCCCCATAGCACCCAGCACAAAATGGACAAATAATAGGTGTCCCACTGATTGTTGGTGATTAAAGCCTGGAATTTCTAGAGAGCATGAAAGCTCAAGTATTTCAGCTACTCACATTAGGTTCCAGTTGAGAACAAAAGCAAAGAATGCAATTTTAAGCTTAAACTATCTAAGAGATCATTTCCCACCATTACTCTAGGGCTGATGATCTTTCTCTTTCCTCTGTGTTCCTTATTGTTGGGGAGGGGGTTTCCCATTGAGCTCAAAGCCTTGTCAGTCTGTCATTTATTCTAACATGTAACCTCCTGAAGGAAGCATCCTCTTCATCATCTGGGAGCATTCTCCTTGCTGCTGCTACTTACCGAACCTCTGGGATGCGTGATGAGGATGGCATTGTGGATAATAGCCTGGGTTTGGGGGCAGGTATGTCTGAGTTTGAGTTCTGCTCTGACTTTTCCTAGAGGTGTTGCATCAGGCAAGGTTTACGGAGTCTCTCTCAGCCTTAATTTTCTCTCCCACGCAGGGGTGATATACCAACCTCCCTGGCTGTCAGAATTAGATCATACCCTTCCTGTATAGCTCTTAGCAAAGTGCCTCACATAATTTATCCTCATTATTCTTGTTATCAAAGACAATCCATACTACCAAATGTAAAAGACCTGAGCCAGGCCCTCAGGGACAGAAATTCAGATCTGGATAAATGTGTATGGGATTTGTAGATGTGATTAAAAGCATTGAAGTGAGCTAGGGTTTCTAGTGGGCATTGTATTCATGATTGGTTGTGGTGAGTATATCTTGGGCCCAGCGGTCTAGAATATTCAGCCTGCCATGCAGGGTTCTGCTTTTTATCACTTCTATTTTTCCTATCCTCTTCTTGGAGGTGCCCCATGCTTCTCCATGCTCCTTGGCCCTGCCCCTCTGTGTTTATTTGCTGCTCATCTTGTTCTTGTCCTCTCTAAGATATCCTTTCCACCTTTTCTCAAGTCCCAGTCTCTGCTCTCTGAAAATCTTAGCTGCTTATGCCCTGGTGGCTGACATGCAGCTAATGTGAATGTGACTGAGAGACATTCTTCTCTCCACTCTCTTCAACCCAAAGTCTTGTACTTATTACACTCAATTGAAGTGTGCATCACTGTTCCTGTTCTACCACACAACATAAGGTCACAGAAGAGTAGAAGTGGAGGGGACTTGGAGGAGTTATGTGGTCACAAATGAAGCTTTCAGCTTCGTTAGCCCATTACAAAACAGGTAACAATGAGGTTGCTGTCAGAGGGGCCAGGACCCTGTTCACTCAGTCTTCAAATCCCCTCCAAAAGGTCCCTGAGGCTTTTTGCTACCCCTTGGGCATTGCAGAACACATTTTGAAGACCACTTGTCAAGCCAAACTCTTTCATTTTGTAGGTGAAGAAGCTAAGTTCCAGACACTCAAAGAGGACAGTGGGGTGGCTGAGGCCCCACAACAATACTTGAGGCCATTTCTTGCCACCCTGCTCCTACCCCGTGCATTTTACATAGTGGGTGTTCAGACAGTGAATGAATGCAAGGAATCATTAGAGAAGGTTCAATGATTTTCTAATGGATCTTACAACTGCGATAAAAAAAAGAAATGTAAGTGGCATTTTTGTTTCTTGTGTAATCCTCAACCCTAGACTGTTCAAGTCATGGGGGTAGGATGAAGGGCGGCAAAAAGGGTCACTGGGCATGAAGTTCAAATGTCTCTGATTGGCACTGAATAGTTTTTCTTGGCTTTGATATGCAGTTTCTTAGCTTTCTCATCTAGGCCTTAGCCAACTTGGGTCAGATGAAAGGGTCTGTATGTTTTCAACAACCAAGTATTAGGAAAAGACTGCTGGGAAGACTTTCTGTTTTGTTACCTAAGCTGGGAGTTGATCTTCAGACCCGAAAGGTGAAAGGCTAATACCTTAATTTGTGTGTTTTATAAACACCCCCAGGCGATGACCTTCTTCTAGCCTCATGTGATATTCACATTCTGCAGGACTTATAACTAAAGTTTCTGGCTTGGAGTAGAGTGGTATGGGTTGCATGCTCAAGTTCAGAATCTGCAGGGTGCTATCCCTCCATAGTTGTTGGTAAATGTTGCTTGCATGCAGCTGAATGAAAGCTTTTGGGGTGATTTCCTAACAAAATGGAATTTTATTTTAAGAGTAACAAAAGAGTAACAATACCTTAGGGCTTTAAAAAAAACAAACCACATTTTTTAATAGGACATGTGTCTAACAAAGTAAGGTGCTTTCCCCTTGTAGCTTTTCCCTTCTTAAAAGCTTTCCTTTAAGGGTCATCTTTATTTTTCTAGTGTCCGTCAAATTATTTTTCAGTAGAGCATGAAAACTGGAGATGGAGACACTCCATGGCTGTGTGTTAGAACCACACTGAAAGTTTTTGTTTTATGTAAATAGAGATTGATGGAACATTTTACACAGAGTACAGGCTTTTGACAAAAAGTATTGATGGTTGCTTTCAGTAAGTGTTACTTGAAATGACAGAACATTGCATTTTAAGATGAATTACACAAGAAACTCCCTCTTTGGGAATGTCATACATTTTATTTCATCTGTTGTTTTATGAGAGAATGACTGAAGTTATGAATACCTTAGACTGAACTGTTTCCTTTGCACATTATAAGTCCTGGTTGTGTGCACTCCTATTTTAAATATGAAGTTATGGGAGAAATATTTATACTGGCAAATAATATTGATAAAAATGCTTAAATGTTCAGAGGCAGAACATAACTTCTCACATGGCTTCCCCTAGTGTGGTGGTGATTTGTGGGAAGCCCATGAATGAAGTTAAAATATTTTTCAGAAAGATCTCAGATATTTCTGATAAATGACATTCTTTTTTTTGGTGTGTTGGTGATTTCCCTCCTCTGTTTATATTTAGATTTCAAAAATGCTCTATTTGCATCCATTCCTATATTGTTATTTGTTTTTGACAAAAGGGCCTAGAAGTCAGGTTCTATGCTGATTTTAGGGCCTTAATTTTCTTTATAGCACAAATTCAAGGATAGTAGCTTAGCGGCACTGGGGGGAATTAATGAGTATTAATAGATTCACTATTTATTGTACTATAATTTATTGTACTATTTATACCATGAACTGGGGATATAGTCCTTATCCTCATGTTGCTTACAATGCAGTGAGGGAGGGAGAAAAATAAACAGATAATAAAATTTCAGGTAGTGATGCTTGCTATGAAGAAAATAAAACAAAGTGTAAGGGGTTAGAGTGTCTCAGAGAAGTGAATGTGGGACTTACTTTAGATAGATTAGGGAAACTTTAGCTAGAGAGATTAGGGAAAATTGATCAGAGAAATCACATTTACGTGAAGGGCTGACTCATGAGATAGCTTGAGCTATGCAAATGTTTGGGAACCTGGCAGAGGGAATAGCAAGTGCAAAGGCCCTGGACCCAGAACAAGGTTGACAAGTTTGAGGAACAGCAAGGCCAGTGCATCTCAGAGAAAGCAATGGCAGGAGTGCTCCAAGTTTGTAGATTGGCGCTGTAGGCTTACAAGGAGGCCAGGTACAAGAGGAAGGTGGTTCTACACATCTGTCCTATGTGTGTAGCTATAGGTTTCTTATTCTCCGACCATGCTGTCTTCGTCTACCTAAAGCTTGGCCAGACAGGCTTTCCCATTTTCCCCTCGCTTGCTTTCATGGAAATCTCTCATTCCTCCATCGACACTCCTATCCACCCATTCACTGGATGTTAGCATAAATAAAGTCTCAGTCCAGGGGAATTTTAAACTTTTACTCCCTCATAATGAATCCCTCTGTTAAATATGCTCTCACATACTTTGAACATTAATGTCTTAAAATGGTTACCCCACGTTATTATAACTAGTAGTATATATGATTATCTTTCTATCTATAAACAACTGTTACTTATGTTTGGTCCCCTAGTGCTACACAGTGCCTGGAAGCCAATAAATGCTTAATGCATTTGTTGGCTTAATAAGTGAGACAATTCTGTACGTGTTACCTGGTTGTCCAATATGAATACTAGAATTTATGGTGAATGCAAAGTCATAAACTTCTTGCTTTTGTAGAAGGAGCTTAAAGCAACTTAGGGAAATAAAACTTTAAAAAAAGGGGGAAAAACAGATTTAGTGCTGCAAGAGTTTGAATAGTTGTTAGTTTAAAAAGCTGTTGTGGGAATGAGAACTTCTGGGATTAAAAGGAGACTGTAGCATTCCACCTCTGGTGGGGTGGAAAATTCCACCTCTGGGGGGGGGGGGTGGAAATCCCAGAGGCCAGCTGGGTCATTAGACTGGGTCTTTCCTGCATCTGAGCTTTTGTCCCAGGGCCTTGCGAGATATGTCCTCCATAAATTTGAAGCCGATTTGGAACTCGCTAGCTGTTCTTCTTGCTGAATTAATGTTCAGCCTAAGCTCAAATATGAAATATATTAGAAGCAAACCAAAAACAGGTCAGTGTTTTCTCTCTAATACTATGGGAATATTTGTTTTTAAATCATCTTTTAGTACTCCACAAAGCATTTTTTTTTTTTTTTTAGGCAGACACTATTTTTCCCAGTGTAAAAGGCCATTTCTCAAGTCCTGATTTATTCAGAAATTTACATGGAGAAAATGGCCCCAGATCCCACACAAGTGAAACTTTATTTTTTAATCTTGGGCACAGTAGGGAGTCCTGAGAAATGCATTTTCTTTTAGGATTGTAGGAGGAATACATAGTGTTTGTTTAAAGCATCAGGTATTGAGAAATGTAATGGCAGGGTGAAAAGTTTGACCTCAGCTGCCAGATCCGATCTGCTAAGGGGTAATTGAGTTGCCATGTTTTTTTCCTCTTCAGTTTAAATCAAGTTTTGCTATAGCCCATTTAAGTGTCAAATTGGTAGCAAAACTTGACAACTTCAGGGTGCAGACTTGCTTTTGATCAGAATTTACATGCAAATCATTTTTGCCTTGAACTGTCAACTCCTGTTTCTGATACTCTTGAGGGGGACATGTCTCTCCCCACACCCCCACCCCCAAGCCAAAGGGGATGTTGGCTAATGTTATTAATCAGCGTGTGGAAGAAAAATTATCTTGATAAATATGGTGGTTAAACTATATTTTCCCTTTTGTGTGTCAGCTGTTGCAGCTGGGCATTTAATATCCTTTTACCTAGAAGGAAATCAAACAATTATCTAGCGCTTGATGTCAAAAAGAAAGTAGTGAATAAGGGGTGGAGGGTCACCAGTGTATTGGGGAATGGACTTAAGCCACCAAAACCTGACAAAGGGTGCTGACAGTCTGCATTTTCTTGGGCATTAAACAAAGTCTTTGGTAACTTTAAAGAATCTTTCCTTGCATGACTAAACTCATTGAAAGGGTTAGAGAGAAAGCTGCCTCAGAAGTCTTAAGCCTGAAACTTTTTTTTTTTTTTTTTTTGGTTTTGCCCTAAACCCTTGGGACTCTTAAAAGCACGTGAGCATGTGTAGCTCCATCATTCAGCAAGACAAAGGAATGTTTGCACTTTCACAGAGTTAATAATGACAGTAGCGAGTCTTTCTTGTTTCCAGCCATCCTGTCTTAGCATTCCCAGTCATCCACCTTCCTGAAGAATTTGTCACTTACACTCTGTCTCTAACTTCTTAGAGACATCCCCACACTGAACAGCAAGAAAATCGGAAAAACAAATGAAAAAAAAAACAAGGGGAGCAAAGAACTTTCTAGAACTCACTGGGGGTTAATAGAGATGATTATGAATATTTATAATTATCCATTATGGAGCCAAAACTTTTAGTGAAATAGCGTGTGAGATTTCGTTTCTAGCCAGCCTGAAATTCCTTTCCATCACTACACCCCCAGTGGGGTGAGAACATCAAACATGTCGTCTTGCCAAGCTGACAGCCAGCATCGCGTCAGATGGGAGACACATGCAAGCTTGACTTGTGAAGTCAAAGAAATTTCAAGACGGGATTCACTTGATCGGATGTGGCCCCATTGCAGGCCCTTCGGAAATCTCCTTGACCGGGCCCCTTCCTGCCCCTGTCCAGTGCTGCCTGCCTGTGCGCTGTGAAATTTTAATTGAATTGTTAATGACACCGAGGAGTGACACAACACATGAGAAACTTCCAAGAATCAGTCAGGAGGAGCCCTTCTCCTCACTGTTACAAAACAGAAGACACTGGGAAATTGACAAGTCCAAGCGTGGAGGCCAGGGTAGTAATTGATAGCAGGCTGCCTAGAGCCAAGGTCCTTCCCTGGTAATTGCAAGCAGAGGCTGCCTCTGTGATCTCGCCAGTGGTGTTGGCCGTGCCAGAACGACCCGGCTTTGACGGATTGCTTTCCCGCGGTAATGACTTAGGCATGTTCCCGCTCTCTCGCATGAGACCATGTGTCCCTCCCACTGAAGAAAATGAGCTGAACATTTTGCTTCTTCTTTAACAGGGCGCTGTTAAAATAACTCTATTCTATTATATAAGCCCTGTATTGCCAGGGGCTAAATTTATATGGTTATAAACAAGAGAGATTACTTTGGAATACCACAATACTGTGTTTTGCTATTTCTTTAGTATTTCAAATGGTGTTTTCAAAATAATGGATTTTACTTCAAGAAAAAAATCAGGTAGAGGGGAAGGTGGAGGGAAGAAGGATCCCATTTCTGAACAAAACCCTCACCCTATTTTTAAATTCCTTTGTGTACCTTTTCTAATTCGCTAGCCCAGTATTTCTTTGTATTTGCGTTTGTTTTGGTGGCTGGATTGGACTCTCGGTGGGGGTATCAGAAATATTACTTATTCCAGGATTCTGAAATAAGATAGATATTTTATTTCATGTTTTTAAAATTCTCCAAAGGGTTTTATTTTTTTCCTTTCCTATTTCTGGACATTGATATATTTCAGAACTTTTATGTGGCTTTTCCTCCTTCCCTCCATTTATTCTCCCTTCACCCCTCTTCCCCTTGCTGGAATGTAATTTTGTCTATAAAATATGGTGGCAAGCTGAAATGTCCTTGATGATCTATAGCACTTCTGGATTTTCACTCTTGTCAGTGATAGAAACTTATTAATTCTGATATGGGGGGGCGGTCCTTGAAAACATTTCCCCACTGTGGCTTGTGCTTTCTGGTGTATTTAAAGTTTGGGTTCCTTACCTCACCTCTGTCTAAACAGTTTCACACTGAGAAACAACTTCAAAAGGGTGCCAGGAAGATCCCTAAAAACTCAATGAGTAAAAAGAAGCTGTGTGCATGTGTGTGCACGTGTGTGTTCATACTTACATGATAGGTAACTTTTGATGGACAACCTAAGAGGAAGGAGACAGATTAATACTCATGGGAACTTTGGGGTGAAAAATGGGTAGAGAAAATATTTGGTTGTGGTTATTTACCTTATAGCTAGTCTGACTCTCAAAATTTATTGTTAATTGGTAGGGCATATTTAGAATTTACATTCTTATGAAATGGAAGTTTAAATATTGATGGGTTTCCTAGCTATCTCACAAAATTCACTTCTGCAAAAGAGCACTATTTTAGGCAAAATAGACTTTTGTGGGCCAGCCTGAGAACTTCACCATTATAGCATTGGTTCTACTGGAAAATACCTTCTGAGTCCTAACTTGAATATAGGATACTAGAAAAAAAAACAATATTCCCTTGCCTTCTCTCTCACTGTCTAGAACTTGGAAATGGAGAAACTCCCTCTTTTGCAATGATCCCTGCAGCAAAAGGATTGGGCCTCACCCTGCTTTACATTCTGGGGCAAGAATGATGATTCTTCCCTCTGCCCCTGCTATAATGTTATTCTTACATAAGGCAGGCTCCTAAGTCACGTGTTTTTAAGTAGGGATGTGTGAGAATTTCACGTAATTATTTGACTACCTCTGTGCTCTTATTATTCACATAGGTATTAGTGTAATGCCTCATTCTTTTGCCTCTCTTTCCTGTGTTTTCACAGTGGTCCTCAATGGAAGGAGGGGGACAATTTTGTCATGACTGGGAGGGTGGTTGCTATTGGCATCTAGTGGATGGAGACTGGGGATGCTGCTGAATAGCCTATTATACACAGGACACCCCAAATACAAAGAATTATCAGGTGCCAAGTGTCAATATGGTTTAGCATAGTAACATACAGAAATAAACTCTCAGTAGAGTCCATGAATTATGCCAGAAACCACAATATGTCCATCAAGAAGGTTTATTGAGAGTTAAAAGCTGCTGTGGGAGACCCAGAACCAAAAGGATTTCAGAGTATGGAGCTTCCTGGTTGTGGACACAGGCTGTAGACCCAAACCTAGATTTAGATAATGGTACTGCATGACCTTGGGTTTGTTGTTTAATCTCTCTAGGCCTCAGTTTCTTTCTCTGCTAAATGGGAAAGATGATAGAACTGTATCATAAGACAAAGCCTGTAGACTAGTGTCTGGCTTACACTAGACCTTAGTAAGTAAGTGACTGTCAGTGTATACATTGGTTGCTGCCCTAAAGGTGGTTAAATCATGAATCTGGAGATTATCCTACTGAAAACTTCCATTGTACAGATAAGAAAACTAAGACCCAGAAAGGGAGGTTACTTACCCAAAATGATAGCAGCTAGCAAATGGCAAAGTTGAGAACCCAGGTTTCCTGACCCCAAGTTCCATGTTGTTTGCAGTACTAAACTTCCTTTTATGGTCTCTAGAACTTAAATATATTTGAGAAGGAAAGACCAGAATGTCTGAAATAATTAGAGAAACATTTAGTGGTAAAATTTCCGACCTTAGAGCTCTGGATTCCAGAAGGACACAGGAATAGGTAAGTATGAGTATCGTTTAGAATGACAGACTCTGTTATGAACCAAAAGCTTGTGCTGGAAACTAAAGGCATTGAGTAAAAGACTTATGGGAATGGTCTTGGGGTTCAGTTTTTTCAGTGCTGAGAAACATTATTTTATGCGGAAGTTAGAATCTTGAAGTTTCTTTGAAGACATCAGACACACAGAAGAGGACTGAGAGAACATTTATTGAGTGTTGACCAGTACTGGGCATACTGCCAGGTGACTCCACACACATTTTCTGGTTTCAGTGGTCTTACTGAACTCTAGTATCACAGGCATTTTCCATTTACAAGATGGTGGATGAGAACAATGGGGGATGTAACCATGGGATGGCATACCGTGCTGCCTTCAAAGGTCAAGTTTTTGAAGAATGTTTAATGGTAGAGGAAAACATCCATGAACTATTCTTAAAGTAAAAAAATAGGTGTGAAATAGCGTACACACTATGGATCCCAAATCATATGTGTACCTAGAAAAATAACTGGTTATTTTCTAGTGTTGGGATCAAGGATGATTTTTTAATTACATTTTTTAATCTGTATTTTTTCTAGTTTCTATTTTACAAATACACATTTTTTTGAATGGTAGAATTGATATGGTCAACAAGTATTTATTAGTAAGTTGCCTGTGCCGGGGAGCTATAAGCCTAGAAAAAGAAGAGTATACATGGAGGTTCTGCTTTCAAGGAATTTTATTGTAGTTGTGGAAAGAATCTACACATGTGGAAAGTTTATTAATAAAGATAGTTATTGATAACTGTTAACCACTTTACTATTATGTTTCTGATTAGATTATGATAGAAAGTCTCTAAAATTTTAATGTATTGTGGCCACCGACGAGATGTATATTCTTTCACTGAATCCTCCTAACAAGACACACAAAGTACTTGCTAGTATTTTCATTTTACAGGTTGGAAAAACAGAGGTTTAGAGACTTTGGGAAGTGGCAGAGCCAGGGTTTACTCCAGAGTTCACATCTTTAAGCACCAGTTAATATACCTCCCAGGGAACCCTCTCTAGCTGGTAAATCACCTGTGCTCGCTGCCAGTGAGGAATTATAGGCGTTATCAGTTGCAGAGGAACAGGTTATTTCAGCTTGGTAAAGAGAAGAGAGAAGAAAGATTAGGCATCTCATCCTAGCATTGGTGTGGTGGGAAATAAGGTACCAACCTATCTTCCACCAAGATTCCATTTACTCAACAGTGGACCCAACCTGATGTTTCTGAATGATTCCATGCAGCCTTATTGACAATCTGTGGACCAAAAGGGACAGATATGGTGGATGAGACCAGGCCAAGGTTGGAGGAATGTCTTGGGAAGCTGTCTCTAATTAAAAGCTCTGGTTGCCCTTGTGAAGATTTTAGCACTTATTTGGGTGAATGTGGCTTTGACTGACAGTGCCTATCCCTGGCCTGGCTGAATCATCTTTCACTTCACAGGCTGTACTGGGTCTGTGGTACCCACACAATGGCCCAGACTACAGTGGCCACAGTAAGCACCATGGAATGTGAGTGTTTCATCTTTATCAGGAATGTCACGTGGCATTTCCTGATTGCACCAGCGGCTTACTGCTCCATCTGAGTTTCCAGACTAAATACCAGTGCTCAAGCCACATGTGTTTATGGTATATAATAAATCTCCATTTGTCATAATGGTTTAAATTTAAAAGAAAAAGAAAGGTGAGCTGTGATGTAAAAAAAAAAAAATTGGCTGTTATAAATTAACTTTCTTGGAGTTTCAAGTCAAGCCCAATTTATTAAGGGGGATAAAAAAGATAGAAACCTGGTCTGTGATCACAATTGTGATTTATCCATACCTTGAGTTGGTCCTCCTTTGGACCTTGTCTTGAACCACAGCTGGCTTGTTTTATATAGGACCTGCTGGGAGCTGAGGTTGTAATGAAAAACAGCTATTGTTTCAAATTACTCACAAAAAGAGGGCTCATTTTATCAAGTGCCCTTCTTAATTTGATTGTAAGGCTTTTCATATTTATTTTTTCAGCATTAATCACACCGTATCTTTGTGGCAAGTATAAACACAGTGGTGAAAGAGAGCATTTAAAAGGAAAAAAAAAAACACTCAAGCGGACAGATGTTTTTATAGAGGTGGCCTGTTGGGAGCTCTTAATAGATAATTAAGAAAGTTATTTTGGGTTTGGTAGGAATGGCGTGAACTTTTCCAAAGCTCTTCTTCAAGAGCAGGATGGCATTTAATATTTTTGCAGATTAACCTTTAGCAATGAAAAGAGTGTCCAGTATTGACTTCCCCTGGAAGAAACCAGCAAGGCTTTGGCAGTGTCAGCTAGCATGTTCCTTCTATGCAGGAAGTTCTCTCTGTGCCCTGGCTTTGCCCAAGGAAGTGATCAGGGACCCCCTTTCTTATCCAAGATGGAGGAGCTCTTATTTTAGTATCCAGAGGTGGGCCCAGGAGTCTGGGACCAGCCTGTGCTTTCTTCTTTGCTAATTACATTCTTTTTGACTTAGATAACCCACAATATTTTAAACAATGAAAGGTGATGAAGGACAGTTTTTGTTCTCAACCAAGGCACCCAAGAGGCTCTTCTGCTTCCTAGAACTCCATTTTGAGTGTTCTTAAGGAGGACATCTCAGAATCAGATGCTGGACAGTCTGAAACAAGAAAACAAATTTTCATACATCTTCATATTATTAAAATTTGTAGTATTTTATTTATCTCTTTGATCTCTGGCCAATAAAAGGGATCTAAATTCACATTGGAAACAAGTACCTTGTTGTATAGGCCTACCTGTGACGTTGTCTCCATGAAGTTCTCTATGAGGCAACAGGATGGTGTAGCTCCTCAAAAAGTCTTTTTCAGAAAGGTAAAGTCAAAGACTATGCTGATCTGATCACATTAAGAGTTTATTATTATTAGCTTATTTTATTGCTACTATTTTCTATCTTAGGTGGCAGCATTGACATTTATTTTTTATTTTAAAATTCAGATTTTGTGATATGTAATTCACATCCAGTCAATTCCCCTTTTAAGTGAACAGTTAGATTACTGACAAATGTACGTAGTTAGGTAACCACCACCACATCAAGCTAGAACATTTCCATCACTCCAAAAATTTCCCTGGTACCCCTTTCAGTCAGTCTCCTTTCCCTCTCCCCTGGCATACAATGATCTAATTTTTGTTTCTATAACTTTGCCTTTTCCCAGAATGTCATGAAAATGCCATCATATAGGCTGTAGCCTTTTGTGCCTGGCTTCTTACACTTAGCATAATGCTTTCGAGATTCATCCATCTTGTTGCATGCATCAATAGTTCATTCTTTTTTATTGCTTAATAGTATTCTATTGTATGGATCTATCATAATATGCTGACATATTCATCATATGTTGGATGTTAAGATTGGTTAAAGTTTTTGGCTCTTATGTGTAAAGCAGCTATAAACATTTTCTTAGGAAATAGTCTGTCTTAAATTTCTATAGGCTCTTGAAAAGACTTGGATTCTGCTATTGTTGGTTGGAATCTTCTGTAAATGTCAGTTAAGTCAAGTTGGTTCAAGTGTTCAGGTCTTCTACATCTTTACCGTATTTTTTATTTTGTTTTACTTCTATATAAATTACTGAGAGAAGTACTGAAATCTCTAAAGAAAATTTGTTTTCTGTTTCTTTTTTTAGTTTGATTAGCTTTTCTTTATGTTTTTGGAATTCTGATGTTATGTCTTCTTGAGCAATCAAATTTTTTGTGCCTAAAAATGTTTCTTGTTATGAAGCCTACTTTTTATTATAGAGATTTCAATGATTATGTGGCATATCTACCTTTGACTCTTAATGTATCTTTGGGTTTATATTTACAGTGAATTTCTATTATATCCAATCTTATGATTGCTGCTTTGTACTTGCTATTTTAGGTCATTTACATTTAATATCATTATCAATATAGCTGGTTTTATTTATTTAATTGTTAAATTTATTAGGGTGACATTGGTTAGTAAAAATTACATAGGTTCTAGGTGTACAATTCTACAGTACATTGTTTATGTGTTGTGCTATGTGTTCACCACCTAGAGTCAGTTCTCTTTCCATCACCATATATTTGACTCCCCCTTCCTCCTCTACCACCCCCTCCCACCTTACCCTCAGGTAACCCCTAAACTATTGACTGTCCATGAGTTTTTGTTTTTCTGTTGCTTTCAGTTTTATTTTCATTGTTAAGTATAGTTGGTTTTAAATCTAACTTTTTGCAAGTTGTTTTCTGTTTCTCCCATCTAGTCTCTCTTTTTGTTTCATTCTTTTACTGTTGTTTTTGAGATTATTTGTATATATTTATGATTCCATTTGATCTCTATTACTGGCTTATAAATTTTTCTCCTTTTAAAAATTTTCTAGTGATTGCTTTAGAGTGTATAGTATATAACTTTAACTTGTCATAGTTTATCTTCAAATAATATAGCATGTTACATATAGTCTGCTGTCTGTTGCTTTATAATGAAGTTATCAAGAAAAGTAGAGAGCAACTATACTATCCTTACATGATTACTAAGGGAGGAAGAAGCAGGCAGTTCCTGGAGAGGGAGTTGACCCTTGAAGAAAGGGAAAGGCAGAGGGTCAATTTGTCATTTTCTATAGGCTTTATCCTGGGGCAGGCTTCAATCTGTATCATGTAGGAAGGCTAAAATACAATAGAGAGCACACTTTTTAATGGCATGAATAACCCCAAACGAAGGTTTAAGGCAATCTTAGCTACTGGGAAGAGGGGACTCCCTGAAAGGAGTGAGCCAATGAGTGGAGCCTCAAATACCATGTATAAAATCTGTCTGAATATGTACTCAGACCCTGAACCACATGTGTGGGGTAGATTCTACATTAGTAAGACTGAACTAGTTGGACTGAAATTTGAACCTACCTACCTAAGGGCAACTATGTTTTGCGATTTGCTTTCAGCCAAGTTAACTGATTGCTTAAAAAAAGAAATCTTCAGAGAAACTGAACAGAATTCAGAATTTCTTTTATGTAACATATTAGTGAAGACATCCAGGACATGATCTAAAATTACTCATTGCATCAGGAAAAGCAATCAACGGAGACCAACCCCATGATGACCAGTTGATGGAATAGCAAACAAAGATTCTGAAGTAGCTAATTATAAGTATGCTGAAGGTCAAAAAGAGAAATATGCTTATAATTTAGAAAAAGAGAAAATTGCAGAAGAAAAATAGTACTATTTTATTCTGATTATAGTATAACAATAATAACATAGGACTGAAAATTACATCAATCAAAAAATTCACTGGATAAGCTTAGTGGCAGAATGCATATGACAGAGGAAGAGTCAGACAAATTAAAGATCAATATAAATTGTTCAGTCTGAAGAATAGAAAAAAAGAAAAAGAAGTAAAAAGTCACAAGGACCTGTGGGACAATATCAAAAGCTCTAATATGTGTTCTAATATAAATTATAACATATTTGAGTCCTAGAAGGTGAAATGAGAGAATCGGGAAAAAAATGGCTGAACATATGCCAAATTTGATGAATGGTACAAATTTATAGATGTAAGAAACTCAGTAATCACCAACCATTATTAATTTAAAGCAAACCATACCTAGGCACATCTCAGTTAAACTTGCAAAAACAAAAACAAAGATAAAGGAAAAAAGTCTTGAAAACAACTAGAGAAAAATACACATTGCTTACAGGAGAATAACAACTTGAATTACTTTAGCGTGTTATGAAAAACAATGGATGCCAGAAGATAGTAGGACACTATCTTTATAGGGTTTCTGGAAATGAAAACACACTCTGTAAATCCAGAGTGGTCTATTTCATTCTTGAAATGTCCTTCAAGAATGAAAGTGAAATAAAAACATTCACACAGAAGAAAACTAAGACAATGAATTAATCACCAGCAGATTTGCATGCCCACAAAGGAAATTCTCTAGGCTAAAGTTCTGGAAACTCATCTTCAGGAAGTAAGAAGAGCCTGAGATGTGATAAATATGTGGGTAAACAAACAAAAAGAGACTGTTTTCCCACTTAATTTCTTTAAAATACACGTTTAACTCCCCTAAACTCTAATAGTGTATTTTGGAATTTATAATGTATGTAGAGGTAGTATATATAACAACTATTGGATAAAGTCTGGGGGTGGGATAATGGACTCATATGGTTGCACTGTTTCCTCATTTTATATGAAGTGCTACAATATTAACTGTAAGCAGATAGTGACACATGAAGAATGTATATTGTAATCTTAGAGTAAATCATAAAAATGATACATGATATAACTTAAAACACCAATAGATAAATTAAAATGATATTCTAAAAAACTCTAAAAGAAGGCAGGAAAGGAGAAACAAAGGAACAAAAATACAAATAGGGGTAACATGGTAGACTTAAATCATAGCAATAATTACATTAAATGTTAATGGACTAAACTCTAAATTGAAATGGGACCAATAAAGCATGACTTTTTAGTTCTTGGGTTGTTTAAATGACGTAGAAGTGCTTTGGGACTTCAGAAGACAATGTGGCTATGGAAATCCACATTTTAGCTGTGCAAGATTGATATTGGCAGACCAGATAAAAGGAAATGGGCTTTTTAGAGCAGATACGAGGCGTGGGTTCTGGTTTGTCCAGCTCTTCTGGCCCTGATTCAACACTATAGTTACTGTTGGCTAAAGCGGGCTCTACTTCAATGCTGAGAACTGCTGGAGCTGGGAGTGAATGAAGCATGGGACAAGATGCCTATGTGTGTTTTCTCCTGCGACGCCTGGTTGTAACCTGTCCATCTTTAAGCAGGTTTTTCCTATTTTCACTATACTCTTCTCCCCGCTCCCCTCCTTTAAAGTCATACAATATATGGAGCTGATGTCTTGATTTGTTAAATCCAACTATCTTCCATCTGGGTCCCCAAGAGGTTTCAAGAACAAGGTGTTTTGATGTGTCCTTTCAGACTGATAGGCAGGAGGCATAGTGCGAGTGACTTTATTAAGTAGTGTCTGAATCCTCCAAGACACCCCTGGCAGAGAGGATACAGCCAGCACAATGGCATGTTTTTTAGTTTTCTGATGAAGGAAAGGGTTACGCAGTGTATTGCTTTGTTGGGCAAATGACACTCATATTCCCATACTCCTTCTCCAGAGAAAGGGCTAGGGAATGTATTCCTCCAACTTGGAAATAAAAAGCAAATTAGATGGTGGTCCGGGGTATGATTCCTTGTTCTTCTTTTCCTTCTTGCTTGATTTGCTATTGTCTGCCAAAAACTTTTTAAAGTACCTCCTTGGAAATTAGGCTATGTAAAGCAATTTAGGGCTTACCTATGACCAAGAGGGAATTGACACAGTGGAATCCTATTTCCTTTGCTAAGAGAACAAGACTCTGGGTTTCAATAGAACTTTTTACTGAATAATATAAAATTAATCCTCAAAGTTTGTATTGACTTGAATCCTATTTAAGAGCCTATATTAAGTCACTGATAGCACTTATCAACTATATGACTTCTGCCTTCTATCCTTTTTGAAATGAGGCAGAGTATAACTTCAAACATCTGTGGTTTTAGGAAAGTCACTTCTCTTGATCTTATAAATAAAGCATGTTAAGGGAACGGTCCTGGAGAGTTTGGGTTAGTAAGTCCATGGTGTATGGGGAAAAACCTGGGCATCTATATTTTCACCAGGCTTTATAGGTGTTCCTTTTTTGATCTGTAAAGTCTTCTCCAGATTGTAACATTCTGGGATTCCATGATTTTACAGAAATGTCAGGAAAGATTTTTGCACATACTCATACCCTCTCCCTTTTAAATCAGTCCATTTATGATGATGTGATATCTTTGTCTTAATATACTTTAGGTTTCCTCCTCTGGCAACCTCTCTCTCAACAATTTACTTGATTATTTTGATTGACCTATTCCAAGAAATGGAAATGGTTCACAAAGATTTTCTAGTCAATTCTAGAAGCAAAAGCTCTGGTACCACTTAGATGGGGAGATTCTGTGTGCAGTTCTGACTTTTCTCAGAACATCACGTAACTTTGGCAGGTCAGACATTCTTTGTGGGTTTGCAGGAATGATTTTGTTTTTAGGGTGTAGTAAGATGATATGAAAGCTCCTTCAAGAATAGAGTTTCCACTTAAAAGCACAAAGACAGTTGTCAGAGGAAAGGGATTGAATGCTGAATTTTTTCATTGGGGATTTACTATGGGCATCTCAGCAGCAATTGGTTGAGGGTGTTTACTTTGAAATTATTTCCTACCTCTTAACTTGGTGCTGGCTTGACTTCATCAATGAGAGTGTTTTGGTTAATCCTTTGTTTCATTTGTTCTCTTTGGCACAGCCAGGGACATTTCCAAAGATAAAAAATCTGTCAACAGTGGCCAAGTTCTAATCAAATAGGTGTGGGTGATGTGGGGAGGCTTAAAGCTAAAGTATGAAGAGAACTGCATTATGAGAGTATTTCTCTAGTGAGGAAGTATCTTGGAAGGAGAAAGGGGCAGCTAATGGGATGTTTAACCAGCCAATGAATGGAGTCATGGAGGGGTATGTTCATTTTTTGCTGACTAGCCTGATGGTCAAACTCTACACTTCCTACTTAGCTTTAAACTTTAAATCACTTGGGTCAAGTAAGATTAAATGACAGAGGAACTGAAATCATACACTGAATTCCCTTAGCACACTTATCAAAGCTCTCAGGGTGAGCTTCTAGGATAGAGGAGTTCTTTAAAAAGAACGCTATTGATTCTTCCTGATTCTTAATTCCTATGGCCCTCACAATTTATATTACCTATTCCATCACTCATTCCTTCTCCTTTACTGAATTTCCTGAAAGAGTTGTCTCTACTCACTGCCTTTACATGCTCACCTCCTATTCACCCATCTCTCTTGGTCTTCTAAGTGTGGTCTATGGACTAGTAGCATTGGACTCCCATGAAGGCTTGTTAGAAATGCTGCAGTGTGGATCCCAGTCCAGACTTAATGAATTAGAATCCTCCTTTTAACAAGATCCCCAAGTGGTTTTTGATATATTAAAGTCTTCGAAGCACTGCTAAGGCTAATATCCTTTCTTGGGCTCAGATGGTCTTCTAAGCACAAAATACAGTGGCCATGTCTCACTCTTCCTTCTCCTTGCCTATTCTATCATTTGATATGATTTTCTTTTTCTAAGCTTCTCTCTGACTTCCTAACATAGGCCTAAACATCTCTTCATACTTTTCTTTCCCTGGGTCATTTTCTGGCCCATTTTTCTCTCATCATCTTCAAAATACAGATATTTCCAGTTTGTCTCCAGCTCTACTTTATCTCTCTCCCAAGGTCCATTTCCACTGTTGTAGTTGACTTCTGGACAGCTCCACACTGGATGTCCCTTTGGAACATCAAGATTACTCAGTCCAAACTAACTTGTATTTTCTTTTACTCCAAAAGGCAGTTTCTCATCTGGCCTTTCATACAGTGACATCCCTGGGGGCCTCAGTGTCATCATTGGCTTCTTCCCTTGCTTCTTTGTCTAATCAGTCACTAGATAGTATCTCTATCATTTCCATGTGTTCTGATGTTCTCATTTACTACTTAGTCAAATTATTTAAACCTCTTTCCTGAAAAATTGTAAGGACCTGATCTTTATAATTCTAATCATTCCCCACTTGTGCCCCTCTTGCCATCCACTGTTGGGTTTTTCTTTATAGATATTCTAACGATGCCCATCCTCTGCACCAAAGCACTCACTTTTTCTGCATTGCCTTCAGAGTTAATCCAATCTCTGCAGTGTAGGCCTCAGGGTCTTCTATGCTCAGATCCCAGTCCATCCTTTCCTATTCTCTATCAGTGCCCTAAGCTTGGGCATTGAAGTCGAGTCATTTCCTCTCTGGCATTCCCCTACTAATTAAATATGACCTTTGAAATCTGGAATGAGATTCTAATACAGATCATTACAAGGATGGATAGCAAATCAACAATTGTTTGTGAGTCAGTCTGGGTTCATTGTGAATAGATCAGGTCATACGATCTCCCTTTCTTCTTTGACTTAATAAGGGAAATGTGTTAAGTATCGTGCATTTGAAGATTAGGAAGGCATTAGGAAGGCATTTAATACTGGATTTGTGCCAAACAGCTTTCCAAAAGAGGACACCTAAATGGAACTGTGTCAGTTTGGAGGAATATTGCTTGTGGTTTCCCACTGAGCTTGGTTTTATACCTGACTCTTGGCAAAAATATTTACCGGTGACTTAGGTAAAGATATAGAAAGCATAGTCATCATATTAATGGAAGATAGAACTGGGAAGGAGACAGTGGATCAGATAATAGAATTATGATCTCACAATATTTTATCAGCTAAAATATGGCCAAATCAGAAGAAATGAAATTTAAGATAATACTTTTACTTGGTCCCCCAAATCAACTGTTAAAGCCCAGTGTCAGAATAAAGATAATGTGTGAGACAGCAATTAAATTTTATTTGGAATGTTCAAATATCTGAATATGAGTGTTTAAGGAGCTAATGAGATCGTGGGTTTAATTGCAAAAGCAAATTACCTTGAAAAAGGAGGAAAGCCACACCTAGAATATTGTCTTCAGCTCTGGGCTCTAAATTTTAAGTTGGAAGTAGATAAATGGGAATCTTTTTAGGGGGAGCACAGCCAGAGTCTCTTGGCCAGGGTGTACTTGAGTGTGAAGAGCTCATCAGGTGGTCTTTGAGGTCTCATTCAAGGATAACTTTACTTAGTTGTAGTCTTGAGGAGAGGGTGTTTATTGTCTCACTGTAGTTTCTCTGAAGGCTTTT
>PVJL010009871.1:0-53739 GCA_004026885.1 Lyroderma lyra | reverse complement strand
TAAAAAAAAAAAAAAAAAAAAAAAAAAGAATATTTCCGGATTAAAAACAGCATTATTGTATTTGAAATGAATTTTATTTTTTCTCTTTTTAAAGCAAGAGTGTTATTTTGTTTTGTAAAAAGGTTTGTAGGGTTATCTCGCAGCTCACCTACACACTTCCAAGTCACTTCCAAGACTGACTCTGACGAACGGGCCGCCATTAACAAGCAAAATGCCGCTGCATCGGTCACACCTCCTGAGTGCCTGGGCTCTGTGTCACCTGCTGGTCGTGCTCCTGTCACCCTTGCTGCCTCCCACCCCAGAAGATAACACAGAAGGTCAGGTTAAAATAACTAATCGTTACGGTTCTATTTTAAATCACCTTATTCTTAATGTGAATGTGGTTCCAGTTTGCCCACAGAACAGGCAGCCATTTTTCTAACCATGGCAAAAGCTTTAATGCAATAATGCACTTAAGAAACAGTCCTGACCTACAACTGTCTCATCACAAAGTACATTTCCAGAGAATGAGGGCTCCTTTTGCAATACATAAAGTCATAAAATATTCAAGGGAGAGATTTTTCTAGATAAAGAATTTAACAGAGTCCATGGATTCCAAGAGAATCCATTATAAACTTCAGCAAAATTTTAATTCTCTCAAATTAAATACAAAAAATTATATGTACACTTTTCTGGGGAGAATCTATTGCTTTTACCAGATTCTCAAGTGGCCTGTGACCCCCAAAAGAGTTTAGTTAGTGGTCTAACTAGATTGGGGGTTTTAAATGTAGTTTCATTGGTACCTGCCCATCAGTGGGATATCTATCACAAGTAACTTGTTGCTAATTAAATACTCAAGTTGGTGAAATACGTGTTTTGAAATATATAACAGAGCCAAACCAATGTTATCTATTAGCAGAACTTCTCATTTACTTGCATTTCTTGTATGACAGTGAGCCAGAGCAACGAAATTGCCCAGAATTCTGAGCACACCTGTGTGATCACGCTATGTTACACAAAATCCAGCAAAAAAATGTTGAGAACTGGTGATTTGAATCAACACCCTACTTTTATAGATAAAGAAACTTAGGTTCAGAGATTTTAAGTAATTTGTTCAAAGTTACACAGGAGTTCTGTTACTTCAATCAGTGTAACACCCTCAGGCAGGACTGGGATTTTTTTTTTCCCCTCCAGCAAACCTAATTTTATTTATTTATTTTTTTAAATTTTTTTTATTGGGGTGACATCTGTTAGCAAGGATTACATAGGTTTCAGGCATACAATTCTACAGTGCATTGTCAACTTGTTGTATAATAAGTTCACCACCTAATGTGACTTCTCTTCCCATCACCTTATATTTAGCTTCCCCCCCTCCTCTCCCACCCCCTCCTCCCTAGGACTGGGATTCAAATGAATCCCCTACACTGCTATTTTCTTACTCTGGATTGCAGCTATAAGAATGATGTTACAGTACCTTAGTATCTGACAAAGTTCTGTCCTTGGCATACTTCTCTCACTCTGTACAGTCAACTCCATCTGCCTCCCACAACCCCAACTACCACTCTCCTCTCATAATTCACAAATCCGTATTTCCAGTTGTCAAACTTCTTGCTTGTGCTCCGGATCTATATGTCTAATGGCTCATTTTATATCTGTTACTGATGTCCAAGTCTCCTACCTGCAAATGTTGAAAAATAAAACTCATTATTATCTGCACATTCTTCTACAGCAGCAGTCCCCAAACTTTTTGGCATCATAGATGGGTTTTGTGAAAGACAACTTTTCCATGGACCTGGATGGGGGACGGGTAATGGTTTCTGGATAATTCAAGCATTTTATATATGTGTATATATATACATACACACACACACACACACACACACACACACACACACACATATATATATATATATATATATATATAGCATTGTATTACTATTATTACATTGTAATATATGATAAAATAATTATACAACTCACTTGCCACTATAAAGCCTGCCACCAGATGAAACTTAGTTGTCACTTGCCACTCACTGATAAGGTTATGAGTCTGAAAGCAATTGATTTATGATGGTCTGTGTGGTCAAACCTCTGCTAATGTTTACCTATGTTAGCAGCTGCTCCCCAGTGCTAACATCACCATCTCAGCTCCACCTCTGATCATAGACATGAGATTCTCATAAGGAGCACACAGCTTAGATCCCTCACATGCGCAGTTCGCAATAGGGTTCTCACTCCCAAGAGAATCTAATGCTATGGCTGATCTGACAGGAGAAGGAGCTCAGGTAGAAATGCAAATGATGGGGACCTGCTGTAATTACAGATGAAGCTTCACTTGCTCGCCCACTGCTTACCTCTTGCTATGTGACCTGGTTCCTAACAGGCCACGAACTTGTACCAGCCTGTGGCCTGGGGGTTGGGGACCCCTGTTCTACAGAGATAAGAGAGCTTTGTCCCAATTTTCTTTTTCCATGCCAACAACCTAGAATATCCAAACAGTAACCAATTCCTTCTGATTTTACCATTTTTCCTCCCAGGCCAGTCTCTTCTCCATCCCTGAGATTACTAATTTATTTCAGGCACTATTTTCTTTCTCCAGGAATACTATAATAATCTCTTTGTCTTCAACACCTCATCCCTCAATCTACTTTCAATGCTATTGCCAAATGAGATTTTAAAAACAAAGTATGACCACATCAGTCCACTTTATAAATTCTTTAATGGCTCCACATTTCCCAAAGAATAAAGTTCAAAGTCCTTAATATGGTTTGTAGATTTTCCATGATACCATCTTTGCTATAAAACTACCTGCTTTACACTGCAATGGAATAATGAGTACTTACATTTGCAATTAGCTACTCCTAATTATTGATAGTAGCCAATAAAAATTACTGTGTAAGTATACATATATTAATTAAAGTGAATGTGTGCTGTGTAATCCTGCCAGTGCCAATTTGTTCAATCATGTTTCAGTTAAGCTGGACCATTAATCATCTCTCAAAACTGGCAAAAGTTTTATACGTTCTTTCTTCAATAGGTTGAGAAAAAAGCCATATTACATTTCCCCCTGAGTATATTCTCAAACTCCATCAAGTATCTCTGGCAATGTCTAACATCTCATTATAAGATAAAAGTTGGAAATGTGTAAAAAAATTAACTTCCCTAATGATTTATCTAAAAACAGCATCGATATTTATGGTAGGCAGCCTGTAAGATGCCCCCAAAGTTTCCATCCTCTTGTGAAGACCCCTCTCACATTGTATCATGATTGGTCTGAGAAAGCAATAGTATATGACAGAAATGATGATATATTTGCAAGATTAGATTATACAAAAGACTGTAGCATCTATCTTGGATCTCAATCTCTCTCTCTCTCTCTGAAGCACACAACCACATACCCCACTCCCTTGTGCCGGAGGAAGCGAGGTGCCATGTCTTAAGGACATTCAGACAGTCTTATGGCAAGGCTCATGTGGCCAAGAACAGTCTCTCCCCAGCTCATGAGGAACTAAGGTGTGCCAACAACAAGTGTCTGAGCTTAAATTCTCCAGCCTCAGTCAAGCCTTCAGATGACTGAAGCCCTAGTCAGGTTTTTATTTACTAGCTTGTATCTGTATTTTCCAAACATTTTACAATGAACTTGCATTATTTTTACAGTCAGAAACAAACTATTTAAAAAAATAGTTGTGAATACACATATGCACAGTGTATGCTGTAATACAGCAATTTGTTTGAAATTATACAAATTTTAAATCCCTAAAAATATTATTTAAAAACTAAATATTATATGCTGTTAATTTCTCAGAAAGCTGAACTATGTGGCTAGTTACCACTCGAGTGTGCCACAAAATTTCCCTTCATGCCAATGTCAAATGCAGCAAGAAGGACACAGTGGTCTGGTGATCTGTGACTCAGTAAGTATATGACCTTGGGCAAGTCCGGGAATGTTCCATTTCTTACTGTGTAAAATGAGAAAGGTGAACTATACAACCTCTAAAGTCTGTGAACACTTTTTCCCAACTAGTATTTTCTTACTTTATGATGCACCTAGGGCTCCTATTAATTCTCCATTCCCCAAGAAAACCCTCCTGCTCCACCTAAGATCTCAGTACCAGGTCACTTCTGGAAAGAAAAAAGCACTACTCTGGTTAACCATGGCCCAGGTAGGGAGTCAGGTAACAAAAAGAGGCTGTATTGTTTGTGGCTACAGCAGCAGCTGCTCAAGAAGGAACAGTCTGTTTCTCTTCACCTAACTTTGGACTCCATCACGCTAGTCATGACACTACTTAACACTGGGCAATGATCTCCACATGCCTCTATGGAATACTTACATGCCTTAAAAAGCCAACATGAATTCAGAAGATCACATCTATGACAGTACCCAGAAGTGGGAAGCATATACAGGCACACCTCGTTTCATTGTGCTTCACTTTATTATGCTACACAGATGTTGTGCTTTTTACAAACTGGAAGGCAAGGCCCCCTACCAGCAAAAAGATTACAGCTCACCTTACTGCAGTGGTCTGGAACTGAACCTGCAATATCTGAGGGATGCTTGTATTTACAAAGTAAAATGTCAACTTTAAAAGGAAGATGTAGTTTGTAACCTATGAAAGAGGGCATTCACATGAGAAATACCAAAACTTAGAGTGGGTATAAAGAATTCCAAGACTGGTAGAAATACTGTCCAGTTATTAGAAAACTGACTCCACAGTACAATGCTGTCTCCCTGTACATAATTAAAAAATAAAGGAACTGATGCAGGAAAAGCCTGCAAATAAAGAGGGCTTCTGTGACAGCCCACAACAGACGATGGCAGGTTTTGATGGGGACAGTGGTGGCATGAGGGAGCAAAAGGATAGAAAGGAAAAGAGAAGATTCAAAAAGATTTCCAAGCCTTAAAAAAACGCAACAGGGTGGAGTAGTGGCTAGGCTTCAGCGTTCTCAACGCCTCAGCCTGGGTTCAATTCCCAGCCAGGGAACCACCCCCCAAAAAAGACAAAAACAAAAACAAAAACAAAAAACCAAAAAAACCCCACAATGGTTCTCAAAACTGGTCTTAGACCAGTAGCAGTATCACCTAGAAACTTGTTAGAAATGCAAATTGTTGTACCTTACTCCAGACCCATTGAATCAGAAAGTGTGGGGGTATGGCGTGCTTCCAATGCATACTAAGTCTGAGAACCACTGGTCTAAAAGAATTCCTCCTAGCAGTGGTGGTAGAAAGCAGAGCAGGTCCCATTCCAGGTAGCCAAAGGCTTCACAAGTAGAGTTTCTGTTCAGTCAGCTGGTCTGTCTTGGCTTTAAAACTTTTGATCCACTTCTGTTGAGCAGTTCCTTCCCAGCAGTATCTTTCAGAATGAAGACTGTTCTAAAGCATCCAGTCCCTTTTACCTGTTAACTCCTTTAAAGCACTAGATGCTGATGGGGTGGTGTTGGGGAATGGATGTAGAGAGGAAATATCAATGGAGAAGTTATTAGCAGCCAGGGGAAGCTGGGTGGACAGACCTGCTGAAGAAATGAAACCATATGGATGATGCATCTGGTCCATAAAATGATGTTATGTTGCATAAAAGAGCAAGTTTAAGGATCTTGTACTGTCTAATATAAGAAAAATGTTTATTCTGTAGTTCAGTATGAAAGAATCCCCACCTCAATTCCATCTGGGTTTTGATGGCCTAGTCATAAATACTACTTAGCATTAAACATGTCATTTTTAGTTATTCAGTAAATGGCAAGCTAAAGTTAACGGATACAAGGTCTTCCAAATACAACTGAAAATAAAATATTGTCTCATGGTTTGGTTTCGTGGGTAATGGTAAGAGAACTACTTCTTTTCCAGCAAGAGGTTACATTTATACATTACATGTCCCAAAACCTGAAACATGGCTGGTTAAGCTTTTTTGGTTTAATTTAATTTATACTCTGGTTCAAATTTAGAAACTTGAATATATTTAGCATTTTCTATTACTTACAATATGACATAATTCCAGTTTTCCAACCTGGGGATGATTCAAATATCTACATTTAGCTGTAATATTTTAAAAACCATTCTCAGATGTCATTTTTAAGGAATTCATGGAAAGCAAAGAAATGCTTAAATTCTTGATATATATTCAAGTTACAGAATATAAATAATAGGCTTTGGTATAGATAAGTATTATTTTTATGCTTAGAGTGTCACTGTCTAAGATGACAGTTTCAAAATAGAATTAAATAATGGCAGTATCTTGAGTAATTGAAATCTCTGGTTGTCTTTCCAGTTTAAATAAAAACAATTACAGATTAGTTTAACTGCTACTAAAACACTTCTTTAAATAGTTGAATTTAAAACAATTATGTTTTATTTTATTCTTGAAAAAGATATAATTTAAATTAGAAAGTATCTTGTTAAAGAAATTATCTGGTCAATCAAAAGTAAATATAAAATTTTAAATATAAGGAAAATTACATTTACAAAAAATATAAAATGCCCCCAAAAGATAATATAAATATCAATTTAAAGACTACCCATAGAAAGGAACATATCTATGTGAAAGTGACCTATGACAGATTTTAAAACAAAAGTTGTAAACACAAGCATTATATTCCCCAAGCTGAGATGTCTATAACTGCCAAATATAATTTTAATTGTAAGTTTTAAAAATAATCACAAAAATTAACTCTGAGATCTGCTAACACATTACTCAAGGGCACTGTTTCCCCCAAGTGTGTTCTAAAAAACAAAGGTTCCATGGAATATTAATACATTTTACTAGAGAGACTGATTTCCTTGGTCTATGTTACATATCTGAGATACACTGTTTCTTTTTTTTAAAGGTAAAACCAGTACTTAGCAATACTTCTCAGTGCAGAAAGAATACAGAAAGTAGTTTCCCAAACATATTTGGAACTACATTTTCTAGGAGATCCTTAGAACAAAACACACTGTGGGAAATGCTACTCTGGGGCATGAGGCTTCTAGTGTGAAAACGACAATGTATTGCACTTATACAGGAGGGTTAATCTTCAGGTTAAAAAGGATCCATATTAATTCTTCAGGTATAATCCTCATCTACAATGTCCAAATTCCTTTTCATTTGTGCCAGGTGGTCTTTGACGAGGTCTATCTACCTGATTATCTCAGAGTATTAGAGTTTAGTCTACACAGACAGTTAAGTTGCCTACATTTACAGTAGACTTTCTGTTAACCAATTGATTGAGAGAGCCGGTTGCTTGAGTTCTGGTTAACGGATAGTCTCCTTACATTTATCCAGCATCTACCAATCACCACAGGTGCCAGTTAACTGAGAGTCATCTGCACTTCAGTCTCTTTCTTGTTCATAGAGATTACGGAGGAAGCAAGATGTGATCCCAGGAACTCAAAATACAAATGAAAAACAAATGAGTATAATACAATGAACTTACTGTGCCTGCTATTTATTATTTACACAAATGCATGAAGTATTTGCACTATACATATTACAATTCTTATACTATATACATTTTAATAAAGTACATGAGAATTTTAAATTAAAAATTAAAGTACAATTACTTTGAAAATAAGTTAAGAACGCTGTCCTGTCATGAGATCCCATCCCCCAGAAAGGGGCTCATCTGACTAGTACAACTTTTATCTGCCAGCTGGATGAATCCCAAACAAATTTTAAACTGGCACTTGGCAAAATATCCCTGTATCCCACATTTAACATGGGACCCAAATTAAAAATGCATTCTGGGACTGTCCTGAGCACCAAACAATTGTATGATAACATGAATATTTTCAACTTGTCCTCTTTATGCTCAATTTGCTAGATGAGCAGTTTTAATAAAACTTCAAACTCTGTGCTTGAATTCTGCTTACATCTATTCTTTATTATTCTGTTGGCATCTGGATTAGGAAAGACTGACATCTGGTAGTTATAGCAACCGTTTACTAGGTCGGAAGTTGAAGACCATGAACCTCAAAGAAATGCAAACCAAGTTTATTACTATGAATTTATCAAAATCTTTTTTTAAAAGTAGCCATTCAATAGGCCTTTTTACTTAAAAGAAAAATACCATGTGTGTACTTTCGTGCTCATGCATTATATAATCGACCTACCAAAGTCAAGTTTTAAAGGGAGTTAAAGGGATGAATGATTAAATTAAACAAGTATTAAAGTCCACATTCTCCTCATCCACAAGGCTGCCACTGTCCCTTTTATAAAGCCTAGGGATGAGAGCCAAATTAGCCCTATTTAAGCTGGCCATTTAACTCTAACTTGTGAGTATTCTTGGGTACAAATTTTTCCCTCTCAATGAAGTTCATGTAGGTAAAATACTTCAGATGAAGAGTAAGTAGTGAACAGCATAAAAACAGTAACATGTATACACCATAGGGGTACACACAAAATATTTTCAAATTCATCACAATCTTATGAAATCATAAAGGAAAACCAGATATGAAGACAGACAATTATAGCTTCAGATTCTATAATTTCCTAAGGTTACCCAGATGGGGTAACAGTAGAGATGGGAAAATAGAATCCACACTACCTACTTAGAAATTTTATTTTCTTTCTAGTACACCACGGTTTCTCTCCTTAAAAATATAGCATTTAGACTTCCTGCTCTTGGGTCAGCCTGCTCCACGTCTCGGACTGTACTTTCTTTTACTCATAAACTCTTTTAAAAAATAGCATTTTACAGTTTATATAGCTTTTAGTATTATAAAAATAATGTACATGTATATGTATAAAAGGGTTTTGCAGTTTGAACTTGCCCAAATCTCCCCACAGCCCACCTCCAGTCTAGTTTTTACTCTTTGAACCTCTTTGTTCTTCCTTTTCTCTCTCCTTATCTTCCCAAAGTCAACACCACTTGTCTTGAGCCTAAGTGAAAGCAGCAGTGAGTAAATGCAGCACCCAGGTTTCCAGAGCACTCGTGAGTTAGAATTACTCTACTCTAATTTACAGACTAGCATGCCAAACATGGACTATTTCCATTTGCTCTTATTCCTAATTCAATAATGTCAAGGACACAGCCATTAAGAGATGACCTAGGATTATGCAAGACTTATCTATCTTAATGCGCTTATTCTATCCCTTTATTTTACTTCAACTCTCTTGGTCTATAAAAAGCACTTCCCTTCTATGGCCAGTCTCTGAAGCCGAAGATTTGATATTCCTGGCATTTAGAGAGGAGATTCTTCTTGTATCTCTTCCTGAAGATACCTGAAACATACTTCGTTGATTGCTTTTCAAGGTGGAAAAGACATTCTTTCACAAGAGGCTTTTAGACTGATTATCTATCCGACTCAAAAGGCTGTCAAAAAGTCTTCATTAATGTCTGGACCACTCATTAGGTACCAGATGGGAGGAAGGTGGCCTGGAGTGAGGGGCAATGAAGTCATTCACCAAGACAAAAGAAAACAACTCAAGGATCAGTCAACACCATTTGGCAAGAGACTCCATTATATATAGCACTCTGCTTCATGCTAAAGGACACAAACAGTTAATGAAAAATAAGAGAACGTAATATAGCACTAAAGGGCACAAACAGTTAATGAAAAACAAGAGAATGTAATATAGCAGAAAGAACAATGGCTCTAGAATCAAAGAGACTTGGGTTGGAATCCTGACCCCGCTACTTACTAGGTGACCCAGGGCAAAGTCACAATAAATCTGAATCTCTTTCTTTATCCTGTAATATCCACCTTGCAGAACTGATATGAGGATTCAAGATTTTATATGAAGTACCTGGCACAGTAGTTGAGACATGGCAGATGCCCAATAAATAGTAGCTATAAATTTAATTTTTAAAATCACCTATCTTCGATAAGAAGCTGGTCAGAAATTACCAAACATTTGAAGTGGTGGGTGGAGTAATTTGCTGGGTTTTTTTTTTTTTTTAATACCTCATAAATTGGGAGAGTCAGAGAAAGAGGCAATGGACCTCAAAACAGCCTTGCAATACAATGTGGTCTAGCCAAGTCAGCTGGAATAGCTAGCTGAAGCTAAGGCATCCTGGGGGAGCATTTCCCTGAACCTTTGCAAGCTCCCAACAGTAAGATCACAACATAAACGCTCTTGTCTTTATAATAGCACTGTCCAATAGAAATATAATGTAAGCCATACATGCTTTTAAATTTTCCAGTAGCCACATTAAAAAAGAAACAAATGAAATTAATTTTAATATATTTTATTAACCCAAAATATTATTTCAACCTGTAATAAATATAAAACATTGAGTTATTTTACATTCTTTTGCTAAGGCTCAGAAATCTAGTATTCCTTTATACTTAGCACATCTCAATTAAGGTGAGCTATACTTCAAGTGGCCAATGGCTACACACAGCTAGTGGCTACCATACTGGACAGCTGGGCTCTCTAATTCTGGCACCAAACCTGGGCCAAGTCCAAAAAAATTTACCCTAATAATTGTTATTCCACTATCCTACTAGGGATTTTAAAGGCCTTGTTATTAACAGATCTCACTTTTAAAATATAAAAGTCTCTAAAAAAGCAGTGAACTAACCAACTAACATTTCAACAGGGATCGTCTGAGACAGGTTAGCTGCCTAGGAAGTCAAGAGGAAAAAAAGCAAAGGAAAGCTAAAAAGGGGGTGCTAAGAAGGGACTCTTAAGAAAACCAGAGGTGTATTTTGCCTGGTTCACAGGTTAGCCTCGATTCATGCCACTTAAAATCATCTCATACGTCTTGAGGCTGCCAAGCCCTAGAATACTATACTATAATCATAAGACACCTGTATAATCAAACGCTCACACGTCAGCTATGATAAACATACACACAAGTACATAACCAGTGACAGCTGTTGGGAGCTGTAAATGGGTAGAGGAATGCAAATCACATCAATCAACACCATTTCTTGAGTGCCCATTAGCAGAGTGTATTCCAGTCAGGTCAGCACCTTCAAAATTCTACAGTGTTTTAGTAAATAAGACCTCTGTAAAGGGTCACTAGAATATGTAAAAGTCTCGACAATTTTAAAAAGCTGATTAACTATAATAAGCCTTTATCTCTGAGGTGTGAAGATAATCCATGCATTTGGACAATTTTGTCTTTGGTTATGTTAACTTTGTTAAACTTTGACTACAACTGTAAACAACTTTCAATCAGGTAATAAAAGTCTGTCATATGGTTTGCTTTTTTTTTGCAATTCAAAAAGTACTTTCAAAGTATGTAATGTAAAGTGGAACCAGATGCTGTTGGCAAAGGATTAGACTTTCAAATGTGACCGATTTCCAAGAACATTAGCATAGATGTGGCCTACACAGTGGGTGAGTATAAAGTTTTGAAAAGTTCATATCTAATCTAATTATATATTCAGAACTCTCACATTTTCCCACATTTCAATGTCTCAAAATTTCAGATAAATTTCTCCAAATGCATAGCAAATCAAAAATATATGTATGATTGAAAACTCCCTCCTCCTAAAGATTCAAAACAAGCTATACAGCTCATGTCACAGAAAGTCCCCATTTTATCTAAAAATACTATTGATGTTAATGCCTGAACAAAAACAATAGGTCATTTGGCTTATAATGTAAAGTTTTAAAGTTGTAGTTTTTCCTCCATTTAGAAAAGTTTTCCTTAGTTTCAATTACTACCCAAGTTTACGATCAACAGTAAACTATTAATAAGTAGGCTAGCCTTCCAAAGCAGATGCAAAACATTTTAAATTCCACATTGCAATAACCTCTGTGATAAAACTTTTAAAGAAATAGAAAATGATGCATTTTATCCTATCTAAGTAAAGACATACCTTTGAGGGGGGTGCAGGAAGAGACTGTTCTCTTAAATAATTGAAACAAATTTAGAAAACATTTACAACGTTAGTTTTACTGATTAATGGAGTAAGTATACAGCAATAAAATTGGCAAAATTCATTTAATATTTAAGCACAGAGTATGAACTATTGCACATCATTACTTTCTGCATCTTTCAGATAATGGTCCTGAATTAAAATCTCAATTACCCACAATGCTTAGGAACTAGGTTGTTCTGGACAAGCACCGAATCCTAGTCAGTACCGTAAATGAGCTAAGTTCCTTTAATATATTACAAAATTCATTTTAGGCATGCCTCCTACCTTTTCCTTTCTTATTAGCAAGGATTTGGAAGTGGGAAATGTAAGTAGACAACAATAATTTATTCAATACAAATTTTCTGAGCACCTCATATGTACCAAATACACAGGACATACTTTACATATGCAATCTCATTTAATCTTCACAGCAAATTAAGAGATAGATAGTTTCATTCCAGTTCCAAATACAAATAAATTGAAAAAGCTTGGAGAAGTTAACTTGCTCAAGACCAACGTGATTCTAAGATGATCTGCCTGGTAGCAAAACCCACCTTGCTTGGACTGCCCACCCAGTGCTGGCTCTTTTCTACCCTCACTTAAGCACAAACAACTGAACTTGCTCTCTGAAGTTCTCATTCAACAACATTCTCATTTCTTCAGTAGTACTAATTGTTGGTCATCACATCATAAAGGCAAAAATGGTTAAAACTATCATGATGGAGAACAGTTTAATGTTTCTTTCTCTCATCCTCAGAAATGGCAAGACTTTAATCCCCCCAAATAAACTTCTAGTGGAAGACTCCTCAACACTGATGTGGGACAGAAGAGAAAGATGTTCTGAGGCTGTGTTGTCCGATTTGGCACATGTGACCACTGAGTACTTGAAATGTGGCTAATCTGTATGGATATGTGCTATAGTGTAAAATACACACACAGAATTTCAAAACTTGGCATATAAAAAAGAGTAAAATATTTCATTAATTTGTCATTGATTCACTATTTCAATGAATCAGTATTTCATTAATATTGATTACATGCTGAAAAAGTTTAAAATTGTGTTAAATATATTAAAATCAATCTCACACATTTCTGTTTTAAATGCGGCCACTAGAGCACATGATGCAACACACAGATGATGTATTATAAAATTGTACACGCAAAACCTATATAATTTTGCTAACTGATGTCACCCCAAGAAATTTAATAAATTTAAAAGAAATGTTTTTTTTTTTTAATTTAAATTACATATGTATTTTGGTGGTATGGGACAGTAGTAGTCTAGGGCCTTCCTATGAGACTTAAAAATCTAACTATGCAGTTGTTTGTACAAAAGTCATCTCTGAACAGAAGGCCAAAAAAGCCTTATAATTAAACCTCTTAAAAGAAACTATTAATGTAGTGGATAATTAACACACTTTGGGGGAACCCACACAATTATTCTAATAAGAAATGGCAAATAAATGTCAATTCTAACAGTAAAAAGCCAAACAAATGTAACCTGCTCTTCCATGCGCCCCTCCTTCCGTCTTAAAAGCCATCATTCCAATTTCTGATTTCATGTACTTTCCTAAACATATTTATCCTTACTGCTCAAGACTTGTGCAATATAGTAGGGTCTTTTTGAAGTGATCACTTTGTAATGTATATAAATGTCTAATCACTGTTGTTGTACACCTGAAACTAACAAAAACATTGTACGTCAATATAATTGGAAAAAAAATTTTGGGAGTTCCCTCATGGTGTAGTGGCTAGGCTTCGGTGCTCTCAACACTGCAGCCTGCTGGGTTCGATTCCCAGCCAGGGAACTACACACCCCGCCCCGCAAAAAAAAAACAAACAAATTTTGAAAAAAGATATTAGACTATAGAAGATATTGGAGTCAATGTGCGCTGACTTTAAGATGCACCTAGAGGTTACTTCTTCCAAGACATCCTTGAAAGCCATTTGTATTCTTAATCATTTGGTCCTCCCTCATTAAAGTAGAAGACCCAAGAAATTTCAGGTAATTGAAGTGTTTACTTATACATTTTATTTTCTATAATCCAGAATCTCAGAAAAAAGCACCAGGAGAAGCTTTTTAAAAATATCAATAATTAATTTAAAATATGACATGGTTTTCATTAAAACTGACCTACAGGGTTTTAAATACAAATACTGTCACCATGAAACACAGCTAGTCCCCAGACAATTTTAATAAATTTAATAAATCAGTGAATTCCAAGTTTTCCATTAAGTACCTTGACCCTGGATGCATTCCTAGTAAAGTTGATTTAAAACAAATCAAAAGACATCTTTCATACACATAGCAGTATCAAAAACAATTATATTTTATTTAGATCCCTATTATAATAACAAACCTTTTCAGTTCCTCCGAAGGATGTATTATAGAAGACCTTATTTTGAAAAGACCAGGCTATCTTATAAACTGCCCTCTAAAACAGCTGTCATGAACCAAATACCATAGAAAAACATTAAAAAAAAAAATCTGATAGATTCCATTCAAAGTCCTTGGTATGATGCAACATAGATAAAATGCATTCCTGATGGCTATAAATCTTATTTGATAAATGAGTTTCATCACAAAATTAGATTAAAACACTAACATTTCTAATATGACCAATTTCTCCCTTCACTGTGCCTTATATAAGGGTCCATTTAGTTGAAAATAATGGAAAATTGGGGTCATAAATTCTATAATCTCTTTTACTCAAACAAATGACCTAAAACTCTTCCTTTTCACTGGAGGGTGGAACTGTTTCTCATTTAAATATGTTCTCTTCCAAAAGAAAAAGTCAAGGCAGCCAAAAACATCCAGTTTGAATTTTCATTATAATGTTCCTAAACATGTCAGAAACATTTACCCCGTACATGACTTGCTTCAGTTGTGAGCATGCTAAAACTGGAACGTACAGATTAGCATAGCTTTTTGTCAAGATAACAGGAAAGTTCATTCCAGATTTTCTTCTAAAGAACTTCTTCACAAAACAACAAAAGACTGAAAGAAACAAAAACAAAGACAGGTACCAACTATTTTTTGAATAGCAGTTTCAAGTGCCTAAGAGACTGAGGTCTCTCACCCTGTCTAAACCCAGCTGCAGGAAAGGCCAAGTGGAATTCTGGTGAACTCCCTCACCCCAGAACTTCATGAGTGGGTTTAGATGGCTGTGGGTGTGATAAAGTAAAACCAGCAATGGGCTGGCACTCAGGAACCACAGTTGTGTGGCTAGATCTGCCACAAGTGACATGTTGTCTTGAACATGTCATTTCACTCAATCAGACCAGGTCCTTCATGCATAAAATAAGGTGGAAGGTTTCCAAAGTTCTGACTCTAGAGTTCCAATTTGCCTCTCCAAACTTTAAAGTTTACAGAAAATTCCCAATTCCCCTCATAATAAAAGCCTGGATGATTCACACAAAGGAAGAATTTCAGCATCCAAAGAAACTTGCAAATCTGGAGAGCCCCTATTTCCATTACTGGGGAAACTCCCTTTCTACTGGGTGATGGAGGCAGAGGTCCCCCAGCACAATTTTGGAGATTCCTCCTCTCCCTAATTATCAAACTTCCTCTCGAACCCAACAACATAAAATTTACGCAGCTGAAGGATAAGGTCCTCTCACTTTAAAATATGTGTCAAAGGCTACAGGTCTGTGTCCCGGTCTCAACTCCAGAGGCATGAATGTCAATCATAACCTTTGTTGCATCATAGAGACCTGTATAGAGTTTCAAGTCATAATCTTGATTAGGTATAGGAATAACAGATTCTGTATCACCCAGAGTTTCAGTGTTACAAGGTGGAAAAGTTTCTAGAAAAGGATGGTGGTGATGGTTACACAAGATGAATGTGTTTAATACCACTGACTACACCCTTAAAAATGGTTAAGATGGTAAGTTTAATGTTCTGTGTATTTTTATCACAATAAAATATACTAGAAGACAGCAGACACCTAGGACTCCAAGATGGCATCAGTTGTACCTGTGAAGGAGAAAAAACTCATGGATGTTAAAACAAGGGGAGAGCCTAGCTGGATACTGATGCAGGATTTAGCCCCCAAAGGCATGTCTGGAGTATTGCGAAGAGATTACCACTGGTATTACAAGTGTGTCAATGCGAAGAAGGGAAGCATGATGGAGTTTCTACGCTGCTGACAGCTTACACGCTTTTCAACTACTATCTTTCTTACAGGGAACTCAAACGTGAGTGGCTATGCGAGTACCACTGAAGAGGGCCCGGTGTGGAAGGCATGCTCTGTATTCCTGACCATGACCTTGTCTGCCTGGCCCCCTTCTCTGAGGAACTCAATCACTGCTGAAACCTTTCATATCCTGATTGAGAATAATACCCAATAAAAGATAATTGGTACAAAAGTAATATATTGGAGTTTTTAAATAAAGGACTCCCCACCCTACTTCCAAAAAGAATATAAGATTTATTTATATTTTCCACACAGTATATTAAGTACCATCAAAAGAAGATAAGGAGCTAAGCCTAGTAACAGTAAATTTAAAGTCAGGTAATCCCAAAATTTGGAAGAAAATCTTATCTGATGGGAGGTCAAAGACAGAGTCTATAAAATAACGCCAAGTACTAAAACTTTTAAAGTTTTAGAAGAGATCCAGTTCTAGCTGGCACAGCAGCGTAGATGCACAAAGATGTTTTTTTCTGTGGGAGCACTTCTCAACTGGAATTTGCTTTGTGAGCATGCATCATTTCATAAACATTGTTTGTCAATGCCTAGGGTAAGATGAGTGAAACGTGACTGATTACAATCACCACCTCCCACTTTCCATATCTGTGCCTCCAACGGAGGAGGGAAGCTAGGAAAACACATTAATAAAAAGATACAATGCATCTGAAACCATACTTAGGAGGACAGAGCTGGCTACTTCCCTAGGTTGTTGTGGGCCTAAAGCTTATTTCTTATGCAGCAATTCACACCCCAGGTATAGGCAGGCAAAGTCTTGATTCAGGAATTTAAAAATAAACAATGAAAAGTATCTCTAGAATAATATACAAGAGAAGAGAGCTGAGTGGTTCGGGGATGGGGTGACAACTTACTCCTGACTGCATACTCTTTTGTGTCTTTTGGATTTTGCTCTGTGTCCTTATATTTTGCTTTCAAATATTATAAAATATAATTGGTTTTATAAAAATGGGACTCAAATAGTAAGTTCACTTTAAAAACCAAGTTAAAATCATTCTTGCTTTTAAAAAAACTCAGAGCACTCTTTATATTTCCAATTTTTAAACTTTTAATTGTATTCTATGTCCATAAAGTACTTCTAATTTTATTGTTACTTCTGAATAAATAAGTTATTTTAAACAATATTTAATACTTAAAAAATGTAAGCACAAATCAAGTTTTGCACTGCAATATTTTAGAAGTTAGTTCTGTCAGATCTGGTACTTTCTTCCACTCATTTAAAAATCACTATGCCTATTATAACACTCTCTTTGTTACATCTTATTTCTTGTTCCCTGTTACATGTCTTATTAAAGGGAGGCACAAACAAACAAAAAAGGCCATCATGCCTGTAAATAAGCTACCAGAAATATTAGAGGAGCCTAATTTTTTATATTAGTTCTTTTATTATGCAAATATGCAACAGAGTCTTACTGGATTGAATTCTCCACTAAATTTACACAGCAAAAACAAATGATTTTTCAACGTGCTTCTATACATGCTTACCACATGTTTACTTTTAAAGTTCTAAGATAAAGCACTAAATGTTATTAAGGGGTAACTTCAAGATGGCACAATGACTTCCTGTAATAATAGTATGTAATACTTGATAATGCAATGCTCAATGCCTTCAATTCTTTTATTTTTTATTATTCAACTACACAAAAGTTTAAAATAAAACACAAAACCACAGCATGGGGAGGCATTTTCATTTGGAAACAAAAAGACTATTCTTTAGCCAAAATGATGACTATTCAACCATTTCCAAATGCACAAATGAAAACAAATCCAAAGATTAGACAATTGGATAATACATGAGAAGCAGTAAAAATGAAAGAAAATTAAGAAATATTCAAGTTTCTAAACTCTTTTATGTATGGTAAAGAAAAGTTACCTTCAAGGCTCCCCAAATCTGCCTAATTTCTGGTAGTACAGGTGTATCTTCCCTCTAACACAAATCAGAGTACTGAACATGGAGTAAAACACAACATTTAAATTTTACCCCAGTGATCAAATGTTCCTTCAATCCCTGCACTGCTCGGCAAGATGTCTGGATTTCTGCTTCCAAAATGCTGCATTCTTTCCTTTCTCATCTCGAAGCCACTGCCTTAGTTCTTCTGCTTATCTCTAAATATCTCCTAACTTGTCTCTTTGCCAACACCCTAGTCACAACACTCTTCACAATACCCAATCTCAGAAACATCTGATTATGCCTTTCATCAGCTAAGTGAGTGCCACAGAATAAGACCTAAATTTCTTAAAAGAGCACCCAGCGTCCTCATGATTGGTTCCCACAACATCACCTCTCCTCCTCCCACCACCTCCGCCCCACAGACCTACGTGCCTCTGCAGGGTCTATCATCTTGGTTGGTCATTCAACCTCCTCTTCAACGTCTGAGAGATGCTCTAAACATCAACTCAAATATCATCCTCCATGAACTGTGTCTTCTCAGTGGGTACACGTTTCCCTTCTCTGTGCACTTCCTTTCAATCACTGCTATAGCATAGCTCTCAGGCTGGTGTTGGCGTCGGCTATGTAAGTGTCTCTCTTCCCCAGTACAGTTCTTGTCCCCCTCGCATGTGCTTCTCTTAAAATGATGAAAAGATACCAGACCATTCAAAAAATATGAACCTCTATTCTCTTTAAGTTTTCATTCTAATAAAGGAATATATAAATAGCTAGATATTCACAATAAAATTAGGAGGTAAATTTTATGGTATATGAATCACATCTTAATTAAAGAATAACATTACAGTATGTGGTACAAGAAAGCTAAACATAATCCTTTCATATACTTCTTTGACAGGCAACTCTTCGATGGTAATTATGTTTTTAAGAAGGTAAATATTATCTTGGGTTGGCTAAAAAAAATTATTGGGAATTGAGTTCTCCATATTTTTAAATTATAGGTATGGAGAAAAAAAATTAACCATCTTTACTGACTTAATACCTAAAAAACTTATTTCTAAAGTGGCTGCTGCTCTCAGAAACCCATGGAAATGATAATTCCAAAGTTTTCTTTTGCTTATATAGGTCATCTCTATGAAACTGGGTATTTAAAAGAAAAAATTAAGACTCACTTCTGACTTGCCCAGGGTAAGATCACAAATTGCCTCCTGATTTCTACCTAAATGATTTAAGTATCTTAACCCTGCCTCTTTAAGAAAACCAGGCTAAACCAGGTTGAGTGCAGTAATTTTTGCTTCTTCAACTTTCTACTGCAAAAGCAGTTCTATTTTAGAAATCAGGTCCACATAAATTGTTTTAGTTGTTCTCATGTACATGAGTGCATTCACACTCTTTTTTCTTGGCATCTTTTTAAAAAATCGAGATAACAGTCACTCTTTTAAATTGCACAATTCAGCAGTTTTTAGTAAAATATTCATAATACTGTGCAATCATCAACACTATGTACTTCTAGAAAGTTTTCATCACCCCAAAGGAAATCCCCGTACCCCTAACCCTTGGCAACCACTAGTCTGCTTTCAGTTATCATTGGATATGCCTATTCTGGGCATTTCATATAAATGGAACCACACCATACGTGGCTTTTTGTGTCTGGCTTCTTTCGCTTGGCATAATGTTTTCAAGGCTCATCCATGTTGTAGAATATATCAGCATTCGTTCTTTTTTATGACTGAGTAATATTCCATTACATGGATATATCACATTTATTCATTAATGAGTTGATAGGCATTTAGGCTGTTTCTACTTTTCGGCTATTATGAATGCTGCTGCTATGAACATGGCTGTACAAGTCTTTTTGTGTGTAAACATTTGTTTTTACTTGAGTATATATCTAGGAGAAGAATTATTGGGTCATAATAACTTACATGTTACTATTTTTAACCATTAACACACATTAACTTTTTGAGGAACAACCAAACTGTTCACAAACATGTTTCTAATGGGCAATAACAACACTACTTTTATTTTCACATTTTGATTGAAAGCAAATTGTTCCATCTGTATAGGAAAAAAGATTTCCTTTGGGACAACATCTCCTTAGATGTTAAAATAAAGTCAAGGTTTTTATAAGATAGATTAAACCCCTTTAAAGCATTAAACTCCCAAGTTTATATATTCAGCCGACAACTATGCACTGATCTGCACTCATAGCAACTTGCTACTCAAAATCTCCAAATAGATGTCCAACAGCCTCTCCCACCCAAACATGTTCTTCCTGCAAAAACTTTTGCCTAGTCTCCAAACCCTGGTGTGCAGGCTGACTTCTCTCTCACACATACACACTCATACCCCAGTTAGTAAATCCTGTTGGCTCTAATAATCCAAATATATCCAGAATCCAATTAAACCCAAATAATGTATCTGGTACCACCTCTACCAGATACATTATCTATCACCAAGATTAATGGCGTCACCGCGGTCTAGTGTCAAAACACAGTCAAAATAATCCTTTTAAAACCTAAGTCAGATCATGTCCCATTTCTGTTTCAAGTCACCAGTGGCTTCCCAGTACCTGCCCCTCCCCTTCTGTTTCATCCATGCCAGGTCCTGGGCCTCAGGGTCTTTGAGCTTATTCCCTCCATGGTCTTCTTGACATCACACACATGCTCAAGTCTTTGCTCACATGTCACCTGCTCAGTGAGGACTTCACCTGGCTACTATATTTAAATTTGCCATTATCCCTAATGACTCCCTTTATCTTCCTTCTTTGGTCTATATTTCTCCATAACATTTATACCCACACAACATACTTTACCTCTAAGAATATACACTCCATTAGGGCAGGAGGGTTTGTTTGTTTTGCTTACTGCAGAATTCCCAGCACTTAGAACAAGGCCTGGCACAATAAATACTTGTTGAATGAATATGTGAACAAATGAAAGGAAGCATAAAGTTGCTCAGAAAAAGAAGAGATCTAAACAGAGGTCAGAGAAATATTTATGAGGAACTAGTATACTAAACGTAATAAATTTGGGATGGGAATGGAAAGTACCATTTCTAAAAAATATGTCACAATGTTTCTACAGTTTGCTTTAGGAAAAACTGCTGTCCTTGCTCATTTCAATGTATTTGAAAAGGATCTGTCCATTGTCCACTGCCAAGGACCCTTAGTTTCTGAAGAACTGAAATAAACTCTGGGAATTGACTAGTTCCAGGGGAGATGATGTTCTTTCTCAAATGACACATATAAAGCCAAGGACTTGCATGGTCGTGACCTTCCCAGTGGTTCTCAACCTTCCTAATGCCGTGACCCTTTAATACAGTTCCTCATGTTGTGGTGACCCCCAACCATAAAATTATTGGTAGCTGCTCTCTACACGTGTGACTAGTCCGCATAAGTACATGATGTGTTTTCCGATGGTCTTAGGCGACCCCTGTGAAAGGGTCATTTGACCCCCAAAGGGGTCGCGACCCACAGGTTGAGAACCCCTGCTAAATAGACACATACCCAGTAACTTCACACAGTACAATCACAGGTTTCTTTCAACTAAAACCACCAACTGGTGAATCCACCTTCCTTGGAAGTAAAATCACACCATCTTCAAATTGAAATGGATCTTAAGATGATCTATCTCAACCCCTCACATATTTTATACATAAGAAAATTAAAGTAAGAAAAAAAAAGAAATAAAGCAACTGGTTCTAAAATATCTTGAATAGTTACACTACGTATTTTCAAATAGTAAATGATAAGCATAAGCAAGCAAGTCTAAGAGTATTCAAACACTTTGAAACAAATCCTCTAAAATCTAAAACTAAATGTTATCATTTATAATAATTAAGTAGAAATGATAATATCTTACAATATCAACTCTATCCACATAGTAGATTTAAAAGGTATAACGGAACCATCAACAGAACTATACTCTAGCATTTAGCAAACAAAGTAACTGATGGGCACATTAAAGACTATTTAAAAATGTATACTTCCTCCCCAAAGGAGGCTTTTCTTGTATAGCATTGGGAATAATGAGGATTTCTAAAGTCTTTTTTCAAAGTACCAACTTTCTTAAGGATTATTAGCTCCAAAACAGCAGTATAAAGACGTTTCTATAAACCAGTCATTTTCCCGTGGGGTTGAGAGGAAGCACTGTCAAAACTTAGATGATGCTCTTCACCACCACCGTCACTCTTCCCATCCTCCAACCCCTGCAACATTCACACACACCTCCTAGGGAGGTGTATCCTTAGCACTGTTACTGATAAGAGTGTGCTGCAGCCTTCAAGTGCCTCATAGTGGAAAGAGATTGCAAACTATTGTTATAAATGATGTCCCACCGTGCTACAGGAAAATAATTTCTATTATTTTCATGGATAGTAATTTCTGCCAAAACCCTTTCCACAGCCTGCACTTAGTGCAATTCTACCCTGCCTTTTAAACCCCATCCTTGTTTCTCTTTCCTGGGGGTCTTCTCCTGACCACTCCATCTATGGTGCTCTTTTCTTGACCAGTTGACCTACGACATTGGTTATCAGTACCTGTCATTTAGCATGATCACACACTGTCTGGTGACATCTTTTGTACTGTCATCTTAGTTGTTGCTGACCTTTTCTATCTGCCTGGAAAGCAGAATCAGAATCCTAAGGAGTTATACAACTGATATTCCTAAGGGGGTTTTCTGGAAAGTAAAGCATATTGTCTTACATATGAAGGGAAAGCGTTAGAATCCTAAAAACGTGACCAAGTTTAAAGTACAAAGCACAACCATCACTGAACTGCAATTTTAGAAGCTTTTGGTTATACCAAAATCAAAATTCCCAACCTTTTAAAGTAATAAGGATGACTTTTAAGGTCAAAATGTTTTTTAAAAAATCAAAAACACACTCAAATAGTCAGATATTAAATGTCTCTTACTTGAGAGGCCACGTGCATTCAAAAGTATCAGTACTTATACGGAAGGTATGGTACTCATTTGGTCTACAGAATGTCCTTGGTGCACACAAGTTGAGGTTTTCTCATGACCTCAGATTGGCACATGGTTGAATTTTACTGTGTTGTGGACATGGAATATTACTGCCCTATCAAAAAGTCCTACTATCTAAAAATATCTCGGTGCAAACAAAATATAGAAAAATAACTATCAAATCCCCACCCGACTCCAAACCCCCAAATCCCGTCATAAAACCCTTTAGTAACTCAACCCCTCCTCCCATGAAGTTGCATATTTTAAGCAACATGAAACAACTCCCTTCAATGTTTCAATAATAAACTTTGCTTATAGTTTTAAATTAATAAATAATATAAAAGGAAAAAGAAATGAACATTACAGACAAAACCAAAGAGCAAATATTTGAAGGTCCGCTTCATATATAATTTCTGATTCTAGTGATTATCTCAACCCTAATTATCCATTCCATCACCCTCTTAAAAAACAAACAAACAAACAAACAAACAAAACCAATGTTTTCCAGCAGAGGCAGAAATATCATTCTAACCTTGGTACAAGCCTTTGTGCAGTCACCAATGAGAATGAGCTTAAATAAGCCAGCAGTAAACTGCGTTTAAAGGAAATTGGCCCTGGGCTCAAATCTTGGTTCTGCCACTTATTAACTGTATGATCTTGGGCAAGTTATTTAACTAAACCTCAGATAATTTATGTAAAGTGCTTAACATGATCCTTGGTAGCTTTTACGGGCTGATAAAAATGGTAACTGATTAATTAATCATATATAACAGCTGTATAACAACAAAGATACTATTCTTATCATAACTATTTCAAAGCTTCCTTTCAAGTTGTCAAAGCTCCTTCTTATCTGACTCTGACAGGCTTATTCTAGGTATCCTAAACCTCCACTCATCTATGATTGGCTCTACTACCTTCAGTTCTATCCACAGGTACCACCACAAACAGTTTGTGGAAATTAGGAAAAACTTGTCAAAAACAAAACAGGAGGCCATGTAAGCCAGCCAAAACAACAAAATCCATTTTGAAACAGTGAATTCACTCAAGTAGGAACTACTGCCTTAGAACCTGAGACAAAGTAAAAGGGCAAGAAGAAAAATAATCAAGCAGTCTTAAAACCTTTACCTCTAGTTAAACAAGTAATTTGTTTGATGATTTTAAGCCCAAATTTTAACCACCACCATTATTGTCTGCAGGAGTCATCAATAACCAGAACTACTAATGACATATGCTTCATTAAAATAATTTTCTTTACTGCTTTTAATTTAATAATGATTTCACCACTGTAAGGCTGTTTTTTAAATATAGAGTCTCAACAAGTTCTTAGTTTCTCCCCTCTCATGCATTCCAACAAGTGCTGAATTAGTATTTAGGCCTCCTGCTGAGATGCATAATTAAAATTAAGCAGGCAACAATTCCACTTGGTGCTAAGAGTCTGCCAAATCCTTCAATGAAGTTGAGCCTGGTTCCTCAAAGCAAGATGAGAGAGTCCCCTAAGAAAAACATGGGGTTGCTCAACTTGATGCTGGCCACTCAGCAGATGGCACTCTGCCCTTTGAGCCCCAATCAAACTCAAAGAAACACATTCTATGACATTCAGGTGTGATAGAAAGCAGGGATTCTCACTTCAAAGTACTTAATAGTCACAATCCCTCCAGAAATACATTCATCAAGAGCTGATGGCCCAACCAGACACTTTTTTAAATGAGTCCAGGGAAGATTAGATTATAAAACATCAAACACGACATAAAATCACCTAACTCAAGTGATTACCAAGTAATTAACTTCCAAGAGCCTTTACTATATCAAGCGGATACACTGTTCTTACTCAGACATAAAATGCTCCTTCCCTATTACATTCTGCTATAGAAGTAACAGCCTTTCAGTAGCTGAATCAGATCCTTCTCCATCTATCAAATATTTCATTAGGATAGTTAATGATAAAGTGTTTAGACAACTATTTTGTCATTATTAACATTCATTAAAACCAGTGAAAGATGTATTACTTTCAACATTTTTTAGTTGAAAATACTTTTTTGATACCCACTTTAAAAAGAATCAAACATCCTAATACAAAATTGTAGATATAGTTTTGAAAAAAAGTGTAAAGCAGTATGAATTTGATTCATTAATGCTATGCATTTTACTTTAATATATAATGGATCCCAACTATTATATGATGAGTAGGTTCCTCACACTTCCGTTTTAGAGATCCTTCACTGAAATTTAAAAGAGACAGTTGTGGATAGAAATGGAAGGATATTCATTTTAGTGTAACCTCCAGTTGAAAGCGAAACTTTTTAGCAATATGATAGGAATCATCTTAAAAATTCCACCATTCCCAAGGAGAGATAAATCTCAGTCCTGACAATAAAGTCATAGGAGGAAGGTAAGAGGAAAACTGTTCTAAAGTTAAAAAAAAAAAAAAAAAAAAAAAAAAAAAAGAGTTGGGTGTGGGTATAAGCAATAAGACCAATACATCAATGCCACTGACAATCTCTTTCCTATTCCCACCTCTCATCCTATGTACTTAAATTAAGCCCATTTACAACCCCATCTGAGCTCTGACCATCACCCTGCCCCAACCACTTCCTTAGATATTAAAAGGCTGACCTTACAGAATCTTTTCCTTACATATTAGTAAGACATATGAGATTAGAAGTAACAATGCAGCTAACAGTTGCTGGCTCTAATTTCTGAAGGATTAAAAGTAGAGGGTTCTTAAAGAGTCCCTGGGGAGGTGCCGTAATCCCAAAATACACTTCTTTAGACACACCAAGTAAGCCTAATTACCTTCTCCATGAGGATACTAAGTAAAGCCATCTTTTCTGCTATGCTGTTTAGTTATCTGAGCAGATGAAAAGATGACAGGATGAGAATATTGCACGGAAAGGGAAAAAGGAAATGCTGTCCTTGCACAGGATGAGCTGAGCCATTGTGGAAGAAATTCACAGAAACAGTGCTGATGGTGACAAATTATAGGCATACACCAAGTCCCAAGATTGAAAACCTCAGCACTTCTCCAACCTGATTGCTTCTGCATTGCTTGAATTCCAGCATCCCTAGCAGGCAGCCAAGAGCCATGGGAACTGAAGACAAGGTCTGAACTCACACCTGCACTGTCTTTTCCCTGTCTATCCATGGAGTTGAGCACTTTCTTGTTAGGAGATGAGGGAGTAAAATTTACAATAAATTTAAAGGGGTATGAGTTAGTAAAAAAAAAAATAATTGCATGTATGTCACTTGAAGTTAGATTTTCAACTTGTGTAATCCATTGCTTGCCATAATGTCTACTCATCTTAATGCACATTGTGGGCATTAAAATTTTGTTTTATTAACATATATAGTAGTATACTTCTCAAGACATTGGTTTTAAGAACATTATTTGTATGTTGTTACTGCCCTTAAGTTTCTAAAAAATGATTTTATCCCCTGGCTGGCAGGTTGTGGGAAATTTTTATGCTATGGAAATCATGTATGCTACTATAGAAAAAGTGAGTTTCATACCTGAGGTTCAAACTATAGCCTTGAGGTGGTAGCTAGCAATCTTAAATGTTAGTTAATGTACTGCCTGTACACCAATATTCTGAGACCTAGTTTCGGGCAATTTTAAACAAAGAGGTTTCAAAGTTCATCTTATACCGGGAGTCTTACCATTTTCAATTAAGCTTTAACTAAAAGTTAACTTAAAAAAAAAGTAAATGTAAAGTATATGGTGGTGACGGGGATCAGTCTGAGATCAGGTGAAATCTCAATTTAGATCTAAACTCATTATAAAGATATAATTATATGTCAAAGCCTATATATATCTTTTACAATAGCAGTTCAGCTTTGACATTGTTAAAAACTAGTCTATACTATCTTCCTGAGAAGGAAATTTAATAGAATGGTATAAGCCTTTCACATCAAAGATGGATTCCATCCATTTTACACCTTCTGGTGATTGACCTACAAACTCTTTGAGTTGGTTATGCTAGATGGCACTGACAGCCACATTCAGTCTTTAAGGTTTCTAAGATACTCTTCATTAAACTGCTCCTTCAGTGTAGTAAGTAATGTCCTAGAAATCCAAAAGAGATTATTAATGTAGCTTTTCAAAATTACCTAACAAAAAATAGTTTAAGGAAACCAGAGACTCTGATTCTCATCTATGCTATCATCTAAGAATTTAGGGTAAATAACATGGTACTTTCTTAACATTCAAAAATGTTTTCAATGGTGTAAATAATTTTGAATGTCATTTGAGACTTGTCCACATATAAAAGATCAACATTATTAAAACACACATGAAATAAATACACAAACAAAATGCCCATGAACCTTTTTTCTCTAATACTTTTGGTTAATTTTCAGTGAAAATTCTTGTTCTATGCATATTGTTGTTACTCAAATTTTTATTGCATGAATGCCAGGTGAATAATTTTTAACTTTACCTGAAAGGAAGATTATACCCACCCCATGTATTATGGTTACATGAATGTGTGTCCATAACTAGCTACTGCTGGAAGACAAAAAAATAGTAATTAAATTCATTATATAATTCATTTAATTATTCATTAAATAATTATTATATATAAGAGATCCATATAGTCATATATGGTCATATAGTTACATATTATATATAAGGGATCCATATAGCCATAGTCAATGAAAGACTTCTAACCTGTATGATTTAGACAGGATTAAAATTTGAGATTGTCTTGGCATTTGGCCAAGAGAATTTAGTCTCTGGCAGAACTCGAAAGACCTCATAACAATCTCATCTATAAATTCTCTGGCATGGACCTCAAGATCAAATGATAAAGCATTAACATAGAAGAAATAAAGTATTAGGGCACTCATTGAATCTCAATGGCATACGACAGTCTGTGACTGCTCGATTAATTTCAAACAGGGGTCTAAAAGGAAGAATAACACTCTAGATTAGACATGTAAAATTTTTCTATTCAAACTCTAAAAATTTAGTATTTCCAAAGAAATTGGAAATAGCACTGAATATTAATTATAGTCAAAAAAATTAGTGTTTATTTAATGTGAGTCTTTGATACAGCTTGAGCTTTTTATTTATTATTTTTTTTAATTCATTTTTATTGTTAGACTTATTGGGGTGACATCTGTTAGCAAGAATTACATAGGTTAGCTTGAGCTTTTTAGATTCAAAGTATGCTTGTCTTTAAACATCTTTTCCTTACATTACATCTCACTAAACTGTCAACAAAGGATTTATCATCTCTCTATAATTCTAACCATTACTTAAAATAGCTCCTAATTTAGGTTGTAATTTGTTTAACCTATTAACTACACTGGTGAAGCAGCAATACACAGTTGAGGAATGTGAGTGACAGAGCATAAGCCACAAGTTATATCTTTTCACTTAAAGCTAATTTTAGGAGGTAACTCAGGTAGAGTTCAGAACAAATTTAAAGTTCAAATCCATCTCAGGTGGACATGGTGTTGGTAATCAGAAGACCTGGCCCACTGATTTAATATAGAACCTGAATCTTTCCTAGGGGTGTTAGTGCTTGATGGGCCAGTTGGAGCCCTATATACCTGGCAAGCTTGAAAAAAAGACCTTAATCTCTTTAATAATTAAAAATACAGCCCAAATTCTAGCATTCTAACTAAACACGTTATATGAATCAAAAGAGAATCAATCCTCTTCCAAAGTCAGGTGATTCTACTTAATGCAGATAAATCACTGCCCTTCAGATTTAAATACAACCTAGTGGTGATATTAATACTGGAAGGTATGGCTAAACAAGGCACATGCACACCAGTAGGCTTGGGAATACTGTGAAGCCCTTTCATTAATTTGCAACTGTTACCATGAGTATAATGGCCGCAGGGCCCATTGGGCTTACTCTCCAGCTAGACTCTTGAGTTCAGAACCAGCCTGTGCCACCTAGTAGCTGTATATTTTGGGTAAAATACTTACCCTCTTTGTCTCTGTTTAGTCATTTGGTTGTCATGAGGATTAATCAAATTAAATCATATAAAACACTGCACCTGGCACAGAGGTAGAGCAAATAAATATTGGCTGTTATAAATATTTGCAGCATCTTCATTTGCTAATAGAATGAGATAAACACCTTCAAAAAGTGTCATTTAATATACTGATGATGATAAACACATAAAGCACTTAGTATCAGACTATGTTCTAAACACTTTATATATAACAACTTGGTTAAGCTAAGGTTCTGGTTTTATTGTTCCACAACAATTTACAAACCCAGTTTGTTCAGAGTTGGGTTTGTATGCTTTTATGTGATTTCTTCCCTCAATAGAAATGCTTCTTATACCCTGATGATATGCATTAAGTGTTGCCTAGTACTGCTAACAAACTGCTCTGAGAGAGGCTACATTAAATAGCTAACAACTTATACAGGCTTAGGGGTAATAAAAGCACTCACACACTGGTTCACGAAGCCTTAACCTCAGAAGCTGGGTCCCACCCTGTATGTAAGTTCTAGGATTCTGTACAGCATGTGGGCTGGTGTTCAGTCCTCTTAGTCTCAAAACACATTCTGGTTTTATAAAGACCAAATCCATATTTTGATCATCACTGAGCAGAACTAACATTCATCCCAGTACAACACTATGAAAAAAAGGGTTAGAAATAGCGACGTGTACAATATAATTTACTTGTTCTTTTTCAGAACATAAAATTTAAATTCTGAAAATACAACCCTTCTATGTAAAGTATTTCCCAAATATATCATCACCTATGTCATAATGTCAAGTATTTACCAAACATTTCCTAATATCATACATGTTACAAGCTTTAAAATAATGAATGCCTCATAACCAACTATCTCAAGAAGTATTATGTTTAACATTCAAAATAGACCCATTTTTTTTTCTTCAAAAGCAACTACTACCAACATGCCAACACTTGAGGTTCATATAGACTGAACTCTTTGTAAAGATGAAAAGTTAATAGCAAAAGTGGTCATTTTTTTATTCTGATCCTCCCTCTGCAAAGTTAATCTGAACAATTTAAGCAAAGGAAAATGAGTTACAGGGTAATTATAACAAAATTGAGACTTAGATACAAAAACTATACCTATAATTCCAAAAGTTAACAACCCTAAAAATGTGTTGGTCCCAAACCTAATTACACAAAACTTTTACTAGTCAAGCATCTTAACTTTCAAATGGTAAATTACATTGTACTCTTATTCTTTTAAACATCCTCATTAGAAGTCTTATAAAGCCAAAATTAGGATGCACTATGCATGATGGAGAAGCACTTGATTCCAAGAAAAGCAACCATTTCATATGGCTAAATCTAAAATACAGTTTAAATGGAATCGTGCACACACGTTTATGGAGCTGGTTCTAATCCCCAGAATCTTATCAACTCCTTCACCAAACTTGCATGTAATCCCCATGTAAAGCCTCTTGGTTAAATTCCATTTCTCTCCATACACTCCAGCAGGTCAACTGCAACAGCACATGTGCCAAAAAAAATTAGTGGTTTTACTTACATTCCCATTTTAAACGGGTACCTACTTGCAATTAAATCTCTGCAACAAAAAAGTTCACCTGAGGCCATTCTTGCCATCTTAATAGAGGCCTAGCTTATTCTACCTGTCTCTGTGGTCTTGCCTCAGCTATAATAGCATACCTCCAAAGAAGCTGGACGTGCCCCAAAAGGGACCTGCTGCCAACTCTGCTTGTCACCCCATAAGCAGCTCAACCTTAACGTGTGTACGTTTGTAGGGTGGGTGGGTGAGTGATGTGTGGATGTGTGTGTGCGTGTTGGGAGGAATATGGACTATTACAGGAGAAAAGTAGTTGAATACTTTCAACTTGTAACAAAAAGTTTTTTAAATGAGGAAAGCAAAACAAGCCAACACTCCCTCCCATACCTCCACTTTCTCCAAGCGCGGGAACTTCCCACCCTCCTGGAGCGCACCTTCACAGTTTAAGGTCCCCGGGTCACCGAAGCTCGAGCTAGCTCTGGATTTTTAGAAACCCCCGCCCTCCCGGGGAAACCAAAGGACGCTCCAGAGAATCGGGCCCACCTCGCGGTGCCCGGAGACCCTGCCCTGCAGGTCCATCCCCTCGGGCCAGTCCAAAGCTCCTATTCCGACCCCGCCGGGAAAGAGGAGGGTCACCTGAGGCCGCTGGGGCAGTCACTAGAAGTCCCCTCGGCCCCGCCAGCCACTGCACTCCCTACCCCCGCGCGATCCCCTGGAAGGGTCCCCACACCCCAGCCCCCGCAGGCGCCCGCCATCCCCGCCGGGAGGAGGGGCTGAACGACGGCGCCTTCTCTCCCTTCAGGATTACCTCGCAGCGCGCAGCCGGCTTTGTGCTTCCCTCCCTCCTTCTCTGCGGCCGCCGGGGCTGCAGCGGCCGCCGGATCAGCCGCCGCTTCTTAAGTGCCGCACCGCTCCAGAAGGGAGGGCAGAAAAGGGGAGGGCAGAAGAAGGGGAGGGGGCGTGAGGAGGGAGGGACCTGGGCGCCGAGCCCCGTACAGCAGGAAGAGGAGACACCTGAGTCGCCGAAGCCTTTACTTCTCGCTCTCAATTTTTAAAAATAAAATTTAAACACCCCCTCCTTCTCCTCCCACCCCTCACCCTGGCGACCGTTGAGGGATGGCGGCTTGTGCTCTGGCGGGACTGGCCGAGCGCCCCTCGAGCGTCCCGATGTCCCGCCCCCAGCCTCCGCCCCTAGGCCCCCAAGCGTCTCTGGCTCCGCCCCTACAAGCCTGCCCCTCGCAGCCCCCGAGAGCCCCTGGTCCCGCCCCTCGGGCCTCGGCACGTCCCGGTCCCGCCCCTCGGGATCACGGGACGTTTCTGGCCCCGCCTTCTCAAGGTCCAGCCCCTCGCGGCCCCTCGCGCCCCTCCAGAGCCTTGGCCCTGCCCTTTTCGGCCCCCTCCGCGAGTGCTTGCACCACATTTGTGAAGCCCCGGCCCCGGGGATCTACAGGCCCGGGCTCTGGGAGGGCCTGGCGCGGGCCATCGCCTGCTACCTCTTCTACGTCCTCCTGCGGCTGTGCTGTTCTGATCCGCGGCGTCCCCAGAGGATCGGAGGGGAAACGACCCCGATGGAAACCCGACTACGAGGGGGAGGAGCGGAGCTTCGGAAATGTCGCCCGCCCTAACTTGAATGAGATCCCTCATTCCCAAGGCTGAGCTCCGTCTTTCCAAGTCAGCCTCTGCCGCCCACACGGTTGCTGGGTCTTCGGGGGTAGGTCACTGCTGAGGTCCAACCTCCGCACGCCCCCCGCAGGAGAGGAGGCCTGGTGTTTATTCTCCACACAGTTGCCTGTGGGGGCGCCTCTTCCCCCTTACCTCTGCAGAGGGGCAGAGCAGGGGCTTGCTCAATCCGGCTACACTTAGATCCATCGAGGGTCTTCAGCCCCATTTTTGCCCTGTCCTTGTGACTTAATGAGAGCTGACTTCTTGGAGGTGAAAAGTCCAGGCACCGCCAGCCTTCAAAATGAATCTGGGGCCTAGGAAACTTCGCAAAACGCAACTGGAGGGCAGTGGATCCATCCACAGGTGACACTGGGCCGCCCACCCCCGCCACCCAGACGTGTTACTCACCCCATCCTATTCTCGAAATAGACCTCCCAACAACGCACACCTTTCTCTGCCACCTACGATTTGCACATCCCTCCCGCACACATGTCCTCCACCAGCACGAATCCACTTGCAAGCACCCCCACCCCACGAGCGCCATTCTGGTTATTCATGGTCCTTTGGGTCAACCCCGCCCTAACACACACAAACTTCATTCCCCACGCTATCTCCCTTCGTTTCCAAGGCACTGGCGACAGTCCATTTCAATTTCCTTCCTCCTCTGCAGACTTTTCCCCCTTCAGATACTTCACACTATCCCCTCGTCTTCATCCCGTCCCTCTCTTTTCAAAATGTGCTAATTAAAATGTAGTTTCCTCTTCCCACATATGAGGTGTGGAAAATGAATCTTATCTTGGCACAGACTGTGATTCATTTATCCTCGTTTTCTGTCTCCACTGGACCAAGGCTATGGAAATTTTAGTCTACCACCATCTCCCATCTGCTCAAAATCTAACCATGCCTTAAGATTTTTAAATACCCCTAAAGGATCGTGGGGGAAGGCTTCCTGGTTTCAGAGAGAAAATACTTAGAAAATGCTCAGCCTGTCATTTTCATTTGGCATTTAAAAATATCTGCAATATTTGAGAGAGATAATTGGGGGTGGTTGGATGTTTTCTGGCATTTAAAAAGCAAAAAAATGAAAAGCTTTGCATGCATCAAGGTTAGCCTTTTCATGAATAGAAAAAAAAAGTATGTTAAGGGTACATATCAGACAATAGTCTCCAGTCTACAGGGCATTTGCTAGTCACAAATCTAGACATCACCACCCCCCATCAAAGGGAGACAAATTAACACAATCCATTTTAAGCATGATCATTCCCTTTCCCACAGTTTCTGGGCATGGATTAAAGATCTGCTTACCTACTGAGGAGCCAAGGCTTTCTTGTGTCCAGAGTAGTAGTCGTATATCTTCTAGGTGTGGATTCTGCAGGGCTGTACAGAAATCGGCTGCAGCCTCAGACCCGCGGTGGCAGCGGCGGCAGCAGCCCGCAGCAGTCAGCAGCAGAGGCAGCAGCTTCTCCCAATGCTGAGTATAGTAAAGTGTGTGACTTAGTAGACTCCACAATTAGCATGAGGCGCTTGCTTATAAGACAGAGGGCGGAATCTTTCTTAAAGGAATGGGTTTTGATTTTCCTCTCCACTATTGCTTCATAAGAAGGGTGGAAGCAGGGAGTTTTTTTGGACTGAATAAAGCATTACAGCTGTGGGAGGTCAAGGTTAAAATTAACTGGGTGATCGAGGGACCGATTTAGTGTGAGTCAATGAAATGCTAGAAGTAATACTTTTAAAGAGCCCTGCTAATTTCAGACATTGGGGTCCATGGAATAAATAAAACAGTGTGCCTTGAAACTGATTAGTATTTTGTGTTAATATTTGGTGCAACCATTGCACCAAAATGACAAGTGTATAAAGGGACGTTATTTAGTATTTAATACAGAAATGTAAAAAAAATAATAATAAAACATTTATGCAACTGGGAGCAATGGAGTGAATTCCTACTAACACTTGTAAGCATACTCATTGGTATTTCAGTGAGTATCAGTATTAGAAAATATATTATTGACAGAGGTCAATCTGTACTTATGTTATAAAAATCCCTTATAGAAAGACCCCAAAAACCCTAAAATAACTTTAGAAAATAATAGTAGAGTACTATGGTATTTCATGGCAATTTGAAGGTCAGCAAAATTAAGAAATTCATAAGCTGATTAACTTACTTTAAATGCACGTGAATCTTCTATTTGGACTATTAAAATATGATGCGTCCACACATGAAGAACTTGAGTTTCCATTATAACTTTAAATTTTATTTTTAATAATATTCTTCACTTTCGGCACTGAACATCTCTTATTTTTTTTCCTTCATAGGTAAATAAAGAGGTGGTACAGTCTCAAAATATGAATAGAGAAAAATATGGAAAATACTCTACATTTGGTTTTCTTTGTACAACCTTTTAACCACCTGTGTGATCCTGAGTAAGTAAGTAAACTTTTTTGTTCCATAGTTCCCTGTTTGTAATATGAGGACGTTAAATTAAAATTTTACTTTAGCTTTCCAAAACACTACGATTTTGTGATATTTGTACATTTACATTTTTTGCTATTTAATGCATGTATATCTCACTCTAAGTTACTTTTCCTGAAAACCTGCATTAAAACGAAATCATTATTTTACATGATTTACCACTATTCAGGAATTATTTCACAAATCAAATAATCATTTTTGTAAAGTGAGTAAACTTCATTTCATCTGACTGATGATTTTGTACCCAACTATGACAAATTTTCCTGAAGCAGGACCCTATTATATTGCTAAGGATACTACTGATTGACTGAGATAAAGTATGTTTAATAGCAACGAAAACATATTTTAAAACTGGAGCATTGTTGGGTGGTAGAGTCAGAATAGAGTTTAGAACTGACCGACTCCAACCCTGTAATTCCACAAGTAGAAAAATTGGAAACCCAGAGAAGCAAAATGGTGACAGCATTAGGGACAGCGGTGGGGTTAACTCTGAGTCTCCACTCTTCACACACACAAGGCAAATAAACAAACGTATGAACTTACACATTGTTTAATATTCCCACTATTGGGAGCTGAGCAGGATCTGTCACAACAACAACAACAAAATAGTTTCACTCAATGGTACTATTTGTGTAATTGTAGTAAAAACTAAAGAAATATATCAAACAATTGCTTGTAATATGTATAAATATTAGCACAAATTTTGCCTTTGGGTTTGGAGGTGTTTATGCTAGAAAGTAAAGGGCAATATTTTAAAATAAAAGTGACCTCCACGGAAACTTACAACACTCATTAGCAAACTCTTGCTTATGACAGAGCCTTCAACTGTTGTCAGTTTCCTACGCCCCTTGGTGCCTCTATTCCTTTTGTCTACGTCCTCAAGTACGCCTGCCAAGAGAAAAAGTTCAGTTTGGAGCCAGGGAGGGGAAAGGATTGTGGAGAATTAACCCTGGCCCTCAGAGATGCTTTGTGGAAGTCACTTTTGGGGCTAGAAACTAATGTTTTCCTTTAAATCCTGATCTCATATTCCTGATAAAGGAACCTGGCATTGACCTCAGCCTACTCTCCCTAGTTTCAAAGAGGCGTTACAGTTAACTCTGTGTTATATTAGATGACATAGTAAAGTTGGTGGTTTGTGTACCTGGCAGGACAATTTATCACCTTGATTTAAAAAAAAAAAAGCCTTCTACCAAAAGAGGATGGAAGGCAATTAGTCACCCAGTTTCCTCTTTTGTTTTTGTTTATCTTGCTCTTCTGCAAGGAAGGCATTTCATTTCATCTACCAGGTGATAATAATGGCCAGTGACTATAATGGCAATTATATAATTCAAAGCAAACCCCCTAAATTAAATGTATATCTTTGTATCTTCCCAAAAGTGCTGAGCACAATCTCTTATATAAAGACACTTAATAGATACTTTGAAAAATGAATACATGAACTAATGAATGAATAGCCTCCAAAATATCCAGAAACTGATTACAGAGTGTTTTTGTTTATTTGTCATTTGCATTGTCTAAAACAACTGACTCTATGCTCTACGTCCCTTTTCGAACACAGTCATGATCTAAGAGAAACAATCCCCTTTCTGTAGCACTCTTTAGGCATGCCTGATTTGTATTCTCCAATTAAGTTGTAGCCACAAGTATTCTCCAATTAAGTTATAGCCACAAATCTCTACATGAACTCTGGGCAGATCAAGCAGTAGCCAAGACACTTTCTGCCAAGAAAACACAGACTTAAGTTTCAAAATTCCAGTGCTCTAGTTCTAGCTCTGACACCAACTAGTTATGCGACCTCAAACAAATTTCCTGACATGCCTGTGCCTCAGTTTAGCCATGCTTTAAGTGGTGATGGTGGGTTATAATACTTGCTGTACCTATTTCATAGGGTTGTTGTAAAGTGCATCTGAGGTAATTAATATGAAAATGTTTGGAAATTTTCAAAGTACTATGTAAATATAAGGTATTATTATAGGCTAATGTACTTAATTATCTAGTTCAAGGGACTTTACCCTAAACAACCTGTTTTACTACTTATTGTTTCAGAAAGCAAACAGGTTTATCTCTCTCCCTGTGCTTGTGTACACACACACACACACGCACACGCACACACACACATATACACACCCTGCTGCTCCCAATTTAACAACTTCCTAGCTGTGAGGGTTTCCTTGGGCAGGGAAAATATATATCGGCATGTGAATATATAGAGCAAAGATTTTGTAGAGGGAGCACTCCCCACAATCCCTTCCCCAAATTTCCCTTTTTAAAGCTCTCAGGTAGAAAAGTAAAGTCAGTGAAACACAACAGCCTTTTCCTATTGCATTATGTCATGTATTTAATCAGTGAGGTTAGATGGGCCGTTTATTTGAAATTTGACCATGCTATGTACATTTTGATCACCCTTTTATGCCAAGCCCATCTGGAAAGTACTTGGAGAGCAGAGCAGGAAGGACTGACAGAACTCATGCAAATGAGTTCTCCATTCCCTAAAGAGACATAATCAGGGCAATACTCAAGGATTCATCAACTCATTTTATTAGCACTATGTGACCTATATGGTTTATTTTAAAGGAATCACCTCAGCTAAATACCTGACAGGTCCTTATACAACTGTTCAGGTAACCAGGCCTGATAAACTTCTGTAACATTAATAAAATATTACCCTCAGAGTTCTCTTTTTTTTTTTTTTTTTTTTTAAGAAAAAGGTATTTATCCTCATTTATTCATTTTCCATTTGGTGAATCTTTTAAAATCATCATAGCTAAATAAATAACTGCTAATAAACAAACAAGTAATAAATAAATGACTGCTATAGGATACTCCAAATGAGAGGCCCACTCATAGGTAGGACATAAAAACTCATACAAAATCAATTTAAGAGTTACCAGGTTTGGAGTTCCCTGGTGGTGTAGTGGCTTAAGGCTTCGTCGCTGGTGCTGTCAGCCCTGTGGCCTAAGTTCAATTCCCAGCCAGGGAACTATCCACATACCAAAAACAAAACAAAACAAAGAGTTATCAGGTTCTCTATAGAGGAACTATGAAATGAATACGAAGCATGCAATTACTATGTGAAACATAAAATACATCGGTTTGCTTATATATCTTTTCATCACATGGTCATATGCCTTAAGATTTCAATTGCTAATCTTTAATATATATGTCTGAATTACATGACTTAAAAACTGGGTGTTTTAATCCTAATGGCACTATTTCTAGAATGTGATCAGGTACCGCCTGCAACAGAAATATTTGTAATTTGCATTGTCTAAAACAACGGACTCCATTCTCTACCTCCTTTTTCTAACACAGTCATGATTTAGGAATTTCCTAAAATGCTAATCCCTGAGCCCTATCTCTTTGAATTATAATCTTTGAGGGTGGGCCCCTGGATTGAGGACTTTTTAGCATTCCAGGTGATTCACTTGTCCTCAAAAATTTGGGCACTGCTATCCTATAGAAACAATGCAATGTGTGTAGAATCTCAGAGACACAACAGTGGAGTGTAGGTGGGTCCTTCTTCATTATGTGGGAGGGATTCAGAGAAGGACCATCCCTGGCTCTGCCATTTCTGTGGCATAAACTTGGGCAAAATACTCACCTCCGAGTCTTACTATCTTCATCTGTAAAATAATATCTGTTTGACCATGTTGTTGTAAGGATTAAATTACATATGGAGAGTTTCTACTCGAGTGCCTGACACATAATAAAATTTAAGTATATGTTCATTTTCTCTCTCCTTTTTCAAAAGTGTGTTTCCACGGACATTCTTCTTGTCTAGTGTCCTTAATATGCTTGGTAGAGGAATTTGAACTTGTAATTTAATGATAGCTAATATTTTGAATTCTTATAGTATGTTGTACTAAATGCTTTATATGCATTATTTCCTTTTATACCTACAATAATCCTTAAAGGCAGGTACTATTATTTTTACTTTAGAGATGAAGGCAGTGAAGCTTAGAGAGGATAAGTAACTTGCCCAGGATATCAGAGCAAAGAATGAGTAGAGCTGGGATTCAAACCCAGGTTTTCTGACTCCAGAGCCTAGCCTGTGACGTAGGTTTTATATATTATCTAAGAACTTACAGTCATATTTTGGTACTCGACTGCTTGACAAATTTGGTTCTTGATGCATTTTGACAGGAAAATTTTGCCCAGATACAAAATTAATGTTGTTTGTTTGGGATTCGTTGCACCTCCTGGAACCAATTAATGGCCAGTACTGAGGTACCACTGCATTTTCCTTATGGGAAAAATTTGTTGGGTACTTGTCATTTGGGGTACTTGTTGTGCCTCCCAGAACCAATTAACGATGAGCAAGGTACCACTGTGGATTCCAACATATGAGCCAGGCTCTTGGAAGGAATAAGCAACTGCAAAAATGGAGTTTATAAATATGCCAAATATACAGACAAATAAATTCATGCCATTATTTTCCTATTTTAGAAGCTTTTGCTAGTTGCCTAAAATAGTATGTGTTCAAAAGTATTTATTGAGTGAATGGAAGGCACACTGTTTTGCCAGCACACTGTTTAAGCAGCTGACACCTCTAAACCCAAGTTCTAAATTGTAAACCACATCGATCTGATTTTTCACATCAGCTTATCATCTGACATAACGCAAGTTACTAAATTTCAGAGCTACAGATTATCATGTCATTTGCAACAAATAGTTCTTGAGTACTTGCTATAAATTATCAACTAGTCTGACACTGGGAAGATTATTTTTAAAAACCTTAAGACATAGCTTATGCCCTAAACATCTTGTTTGGTAAATAAAACACAAAGGTATAAATAACTGGGTTGCAAAATCACCAAATATGAGATAATAAATGTGAAACCCCTAGCAAATGGTTAATGTTCAATAAATATCTGCCTTGTTATCAATAATATTATCTTCTATTTCAATAATTATTAAGACATAATTATTATCATTTTATTAATAAGAAGAAATAATAATTGTTATAGCTACCATTTAATGAATGATTATTTGTCAAGCATTGTGATTGGCATTTTTATACATGTTATATTTAATCATCTTCTCAATCCTGTTAAATCAGTATCATTAACACTGCTTTTCAAATAAAGAAACTAACTTGCCCAAGGCACACATTTCATAAACATCAGTATAAATTGTATATAAAAAGACTCCAAAAGGAGTCGGGAAAGAGAGAAGTCAATTCCTGCTGGAGAAAACAGGCATTATGTCTCAGAGCAAAATTGTAATGGGGACAAAAGATGGAGGAGAAGGACCTTTGATGGTACAGGTGGCAGGAGCAAAAGTATGGCTGTGAGTTTTCTGAGACAGATCCTTCAGCACTTTGCTCAGGGCCATGTCCCACCTAAGCCTCTTCACTGGACAGACAGGAAAGTATGAGATGTGTTGGTAGAAGAGGAAGTAAGCTTGTTTGCCTGAAATGAAGAGTTTGTGTAGGACACAGCAGGAATTTATGTTAGTCCCCAAACCCATAACCCTGAAAACACAGCCTTCATTACTGATAGCCTGTTTAAGCAGTTACTGTCCATTAGTTCTCACTCACTTATTTTCATTCATTGAGACAACAGTATTTATTGAACTGCTACCACGTGTCAGCCGCTGTTCTGGGTGCTAGTAATAGCACAGTGAATAAAATACAGACTTGCATGTGTGAACCTGTTCTTGTATTGGGAAAACGCAGGTGTTAACATACAAACAAATCAATAAATGAGGTTATTTCAGATGCTGAGGGCTATAAAGAAAATAAAACAGACCATCGACAATGACTAGGGTGGGAGTAGGCTGCTACTTTAGTTAAGATGGATGAGGAAGACCGCTTTGAGGAGGTGTCATTTGAGCTGAGACCCAAATGATCTGAAGTTGTCAGCTGGAGAGAAAACAAGTCCAAAGGTCATGAGGCAGGACCAAGTGTGGCATATCTGAGAGATTGTGAGTGAGGAATAATAAGACCTTAAATTTGGCCAGTCACTGGGTGGGGGCTAGATCATGTAGGTCTGATAGACCAGAGTGAGAGTCTGACTTTTGGGAGGTTAAAGGAAGGATAGATAGGGTCTCACCTTTTTGAAGTTTCACTGTGGCTGCTGCACAGAAAAAGGACTCTAGAGAGTTGTGATTAGAGACAGGGAAGCAGTTAGGAAGCCATTGAAGTTATCCATACAAGAGGAAATGGGGCCTAATAGGGGTGACTATGAATATGAGAAGTGAATGGATGTGGGGTGTATTTTAGAGGTAGCACTGACATAACTTGCTGATAGATTGCATGTGGCAGTTTAGGAAAAGGAAGGAAAGGGAGAAATCAATCCAGAATGATCTCCAGGCCTTTGGCCTGCGCCTCTGGTGGAGGGGGACACAATTATCTGAGCTAGGGAAGATTGGAGAAGAAATAGTCTGACAGGTAAAAGTGAACACTTCTGTTTCGTTATGTTAAGCTTGAGATTGCCCTCTTTTTCTCTTCAGAGTATATATATATTCTACTCTATAATTATCTTGTTAAATTTTTTGTACTTGTTCATCGTTAAGTTCCTCCCCATTAGAACCTTCAAAAGAGCAACAATTTTGTTTATAGTGTTCATTGTTGTATGCCTAAAGTCTAGATCACTGACTGACACAGAGGATATGCTTGATAAATATTCAGATTTCTCACAATAGAATATTATTCAGCCATAAAAAGGATGGAATCTTACCATCTGCAACAACCTGGTTGGACCTAGAGCAGTGGTTCTCAACCTTCCTAATGCTGCGACCCTTTAATACGGTTCCTCATGTTGTGGTGACCCCCGACCATAAAATTATTGGTAGCTGCTCTCCACACATGTGTGACTGGTCCGCATAAGTACATTATGTGTTTTCCAATGGTCTTAGGCGACCCCTGTGAAAGGGTCGTTCGACCCCCAAAGGGGTCGCGACCCACAGGTTGAGAACCGCTGAGAGGGTGTCGTGCTGAGTAGAGTAATCGGGTAGGGAAAGATTCCACTTATATGTGGAATCTAAAGAACAAAATAAATGAACAACCAAATAGAACCAGGCCCATAGATACAGAGGACATTTTGATGGTTGCCAGATGGAAGAGGGGTTGGAGGGGTGGGTGAAAAAGGAGAAGAGAAGTTAAGAAGTGTAAGTTCATAGTTACAAAATAGTCACAGGGATGTAAATTACAGCATGGGGCAGACAGTCAATAATATTGTAATGACTCTGCATGGTATCAGATGGGTACCAAATTTATCAAGGTGCTGACTTTGTAAGTTATATAAATATCTCATCACTATGTTGTACACCTGGAACTAATATACTATAGTACATCAAATGTAATTAAAAAGTAAACAATTAAATAAAAAAAAGAACTATGAGAATCTTATGCAGTCCAGAAAAATAAATAAATAAATATGAGGATTTCTTGACTCTGGTTCAGTGGTTCTCAAGCTTCAGCATACATCAAAACCACCTGGGCAGCATATTAACAGTTTAGAATCAGCCCACACCCTAACACCTCCCCACTAGGACTCTGCTTTAGTAAGTCTGGGAGTTGTACTCAGGAACCTGCATGTTTGGCCAGCACTGTAGATGGGCAGTGGTCTACAGTCTAGACCAGTGGTTTAGCTATATTAGTATTTATCCAAATATTTACCTTAGAAACCACATTTCAGCACCATCCCAAAAGGCTACAAAGTATGGCTTTAAGAATTTAATGGTGTTAAATTCTTAAATAGAGTCAAATCATAAGCTCTTGATGTAAAAACTTTTGAGAGAAAACCACTAAAAGAATCCTAGGGTCCCTAGCTCATCTGACTTACATACTATCATTGGAGACCAGGAAGGAGTCTCTTAGAAGGCATGTTCACGTGAAGAAAGATGGCTTCTTTTTGGAGGGGGGGAGCATCTGTCATTCTTTTATTTTATTATTTATTTTTGTTTACATTTTAAAAAAATTTATTGGGGTGACATTGATTAGTAAAATTTACATAGATCCCAGGTGTACAATTCTACATTAGATCTTCTATGTATTTATCACCCAGAATCAGTTCTCTTTCCATCACCATATATTTGTGCCCCTGTCCCTTTTCTTGCACCCCCTCCCTCCCTTACCCTCAGGTAACTACTAAATTATTGACTGTGTCCATGAAATTTGTTTCTTTGTTGCTTTTGATTCTATGTTAACAATCAAACTAAATTTCTCCATTGCTTTCCCTTATTTTACCCACTCTCCCATCCCTACTCCTGTCTTAAAGAAGTCCCTCTAACATTCTTTGTCGTACTGGTTTGGTGGTGATGTATTTCTTTAACTTTTCCTTACCTGAGAAGCTCTTTATCTGTCCTTCAATTTTGAATGCTAGCCTTGCTGGATACATTATTCTTGGTTGTAGATCCTTGGTTTTCATCATGTTGAATATTTTCTGCCAGTCCCTCCTGGCCTGTAAAGTTTCTAGTGAGAAATCAGCTGAGAGTTGAATGGGTGTCCCTTTATAAGTTACTACTTGCATTTTTCTTGCTGTTTTTAGAATTTTCTCTTTTTCTTTAACTCTTTCCATTTTAATAATGATGTATCTCAGTGTGTTCTTGTTTGGGATCATCTTGTTTAGAATTCTGTGGGCATCCTGGACTTGTATGTCTATTTCCTTCACCAATTTAGGAAAATTTTCAGTCATTATTTCTTCAAATAATTTCTTGATCCCTTGCTTTTCATTTGTCCCTTCAGGGACATCTATAATTCTGATATTCTTCCGCTTAAAATAGTCCCAGAGGAATCTCACTCCATCCTCATTTTCCTGGATTCTCATATCTATCTGTTCTAAATGGATGTTTTCTGCTGGCTTTTCCTGCAAATCACTACTCTGTGTTTCTATTGTATCTTAGTTTGGTAACTTTTATTCCATTCTTCATTTTAGCTAATGCAGTCATTACCTCTCTCTGGTCCTTTGTAATGGTTTGTAAGTCTTCATTAATGCTTGCTATCTCTCTGTTGAAATTATCATTCAGTTCCTTAAGCATTTTTATAATCCTTGTGTTGAGCTTGGTTTCTGATTGGTCACCTGTCCCCGTCTCTCTAATTCTCTAGTTTCTCATATTTGCAGCCTCTCTGGACCCTCCCAGCTGTAATTTCTTTGGCAGAGATCTGTCAGGGAGTGGTGTTTGTGGCTTTGTTTTCTTCCTCTGGCTCCTGGGTTTGTGCAGGAAGTTTGGGTGTGATTGCACCTTTCTGTTCTGGGTTTGTTCCACACGCGGATTCTGACCTGAGCTTTGGGGTCAGTCCGCTTTGCTGGTCTCTCAGGTTGTCCTGGTTGTGGACTGAGAAATGCGTGTGAAGCCCCCTGTCTCCTCCTCCTTCCCTGCCAGAGCATCCATGCTGCGGCTCCTCGCCGCCCCACTGCTCGCCCTCCTTTGGGAACTGGAGTGAAGTCTGGCCGCTGTGATTTGAGGACCAGTCTGCACCTCCTGGGGCCAAAGTGAGATGGGTGTGGTATCTCATGCCCCGCCTCTGGGCCCCCTTTCCTCTGTCCTGCAGACCAAGTGAGGCCCAGAGTGCTCTCCTCCACCTTCTCCCTCCTCCTTCCCCCAGCAAGAGAGTTCCAAGTGGGGACCCGTGGGGTCACTTCCACACTCTTCCCTTTATTTCTCCTTTGTTAAACCCTCTGTCCACCTGCCAGTATATTAATGCTATGCGTAGGTTTCTTAGCTGTGATTGTCCCATGTGTAGCAGGTCCTTGGGTGAAGTGTCAGTGTTTTCTTCATTGTAATCTCTGGAGGTCCCTCTCATGCTGCCATTTTGTTGTGTCTCCCTGGTCTGTCTAAAAGATGGCTTCTTAAGTGCTAGGACAGTCCCCCTCCTTTACCGCATCTCCAAAGTGTATGTCCCATACCTATTTACACATGTGTAAAATTCCTTTACTTGGTGATTATAGTAAATGAATGCCTTTTTGTTTTTCTTTTTGGTTTGTTCCCTGACTAGGAAGCAAACCCAGGCCACGGTGGTGAGAGCGCCGAAGCCTAGCCACCATACCACCAGGGAACCCGCCAGTAAACAAATGTTTTTATTTGCACAGCATCTATTCCCTTTTCCAGAAAGAATGATTTCATATTCCTTTGTAGAACCTTTTTTCACCCCATTGCTGTAGTCTTGATGCCCTCCCCTCCCCTCGAGCACGGGTTGGCCCTAAGCTGGACAACCAGGTGTTCTCTCCCTAGCAATCTTGAGTAACACAAAGGTTAAAAAAAATCAGAGTTACGAGTGTCTTGAGAATGTGGTTAGATACTGCTACAAGGATCTCACAGAACTGACTCTGCTCCCGTCTTTTCTGATTCCCAATTCTTCAGCTTTCCCCTGAATTCTATGAGCCTGAGCCTTATTCTTCCAATGAATTCCTGTTTTGCTTAAGTTAGGAGTCGTCTCAGTTGCTTGCAATATAATCTATGACACAGCGATGAAGAACCTCGCTATCTATAATTAGAAGTAAAGTTTTTAAAAGAAATTCTCCCTGGGAACAGTAGCACATTGACCTACGTTTTCGCTGAAGTGTAACTCTGATAGCACAGCCTGAATGGCACACTTCATCAGGCAGACGGGAGTGAAAGCCCAGGCAGTCAGGAAGCCTGGGTAATAAAGGATGGCTGGGACATGACACATAAATTCCACTTCACAAATTCCTGAGTTTACTTATACATGAGATAAATAAATACCTTGCTAGAAACTTTCAGCACTTTTATTTCTTAGCTTCTACTCGGCTCTCCCACCTCCTGAATTTCTACCTTCAGACAAAACTTTCAGGGCAAGCCTTTCCAAAACAGGGCATAATTACTAGGACACATAAACCTAAGACATCAATTCTCATCAACATGAGAACTCCTAATATTAAATTTAGTTCTCATTTCCTTCCGTGGCCCCTGGGGGAAAATAAGAACATCCTGTCCTTTTAATCATTTGGGTTAAATCCTAGTAATTTGTTGATCTCTCCCTTCCCCCCATTTAAAAAAAGACCTATAATTCTTTAAGATACTAAGAAATTAGGACTTAATTTGTGTCTTATAAGCAATATTCTTTAAACAAGACAAGTTTCTCACAATCTCATTCCTATTGACTTACTGAAATTAAGGCACAGCAGCTAGGATGCTTAGCAAATTATGGTGAGTGTGAACCACATCCAGGGAGAGATAAGGAGCTTGTGATAGTTTGACAGGAGTAATCAAAGTAAAATCTAATAACTTGTAGATTATATGCAGTGTAAATGAAGGTCAAGAGTGAAAACCAGTCTAGTTAATTATTTGTATTTTTAATAGTGGTTGCTTTTTGTGAAAACTAGACAACAAAATCTGGATATAAATCCATAGAAAGTTTGTCGTTTTCATTTCAAATGGTAGTGGGGATTGTTCTTATCATTAAAACATAAAATAGTATTACTAACATTTGCTGAGCACTTACCATGTGCCAGGTACTATTCAAAGTGCTTTGCAGCAGGGTTGTGCAACCCGTGGCCTGCAGGCCGCATATGATGCAGGACAGCTTTGAATGCAGCCCAATACAATTACATAAACTTCCTTAAAACATTAGGAGATTTTTTTGTGACTTTTGTTTTTTCTAACCAGCTATTGTTAGTGTTAGTGTATTTCATGTGCGGCCCAAGACAATTATTCTTCCCATGTGGCCCAGGGAAGCCAAAAGATTGGACACCCCTGCTTTATAATGTAAACATCTCATTTCATCTTAACAACAACCCCTTTAGTTACTATACTGCTATCCCTGTTGGAAAACAAGGGAACTGAGGCACTGAGAAATTGTTTGCCCAAAGCGCTGGTGAATGGTAGAGAATGGGTTTTGAATCTAGATTATAAAATGGCCCCAGAATCTGGGCTCTCAACTTCTTTTCCTGCCACCTTCCCACATTGTTTGGCCACTTAGTGACACAGCACTTGGTCTTTTCTTCTGCCAACACTGAGCCCTTCTAACCCTCACTTGGAATATTTAAAACTACATTTTGAAAACTACCTGACCCAGGTAATCAGAACAAGTAGGCTTTCCAAGAAGACAAATTGCGTGAATGTTGTTAACCAGCAGCCTTAGCAGAAATTTACTTACCTAGATTTTACATTAAGTAAAGTAGTGAGAATGAATTTTGGGAGGTAATCTAAATCAAGTCTCCAAACGCATGAATGAGGCCTTGGTTTTCAAATTCCATGAAGTTTATACTTTATTCCAGTGGATTTGAGATGGCAAATGAGTGGCAGTCTCTCTCAGAAACATGGGTTCTTTTCTGATGGGTGACTTTTACTCCTATGCCAGGGAGGTTATTGAGAGACCAGCCTGGGACTTGCATCTGGGAGTAACTTGGGTGTGGAGAGAGAGTGGCACGTACATCAGACAACGTATTATGAAATATTCAGGGGCTCCTCAAGTACAGCGTGGACTTTCTGAGCCGGTCTCCCTGCAATCTGGCCATGACACAATATGCTTTGTCCCAGAAGGTGACAGGTTCTTAATGACAGTTTCTTCTTAGTCTCTTTCTTTTTCTTTTCCATGAAATGGGTGGTAGAGTTGATCCAAGCCTGACTGCTTTTTAAAAGTTTGTCAGAGTTTTGGCATTTTCTGTGAGGAAGCCAGCACCCCTTCCCCCATGTCATTACTTCCTTTATGTGCAACATTAATACTTTTATTACTGGATTAGGAATCCAAAGCATTAAAAAAGAAAAAAAAGAAAGAAAAAAGAATGCGTGGTGACATCAAATGGTCCTGCCCCTTGTGCCTCTGCTCTTCAGAGAGCTAGGAGAGGAAAACAAAGGCATGACTCTCCTGTCAGGCCCTAATCTCATACAGGGCCTGACAGAAGTAACATCCTTCTAAAGTAGTTAAAATATTGTTATGTTACAGAGTAACATGCTTATGATTTTTGTAATAAATGATTTGGTATAGATTACCAGCTCATAAAAAGGGTGTTACTTCTGCTGGACCCTGTATTTGTCATAGAATATCAAGGTGGAACCTAGGTTAGCCAAAATCACCAAAAAGAAGGGGAGGGGGGCAAAAGGATTCAAAATTATGTAAACAAAATGCTAGAAAGTCTACAATCTGATGTTTTAGTGGAAAGGTCACTAGAAGAGTCACCATGATACTTGGGTTTCTGTACTATTTAGCTGTGAACTTGAGCAAGTTACTTAATGATTCTGCGCCCGTTTCCCAATCTGTTATGTGGGTGGGAGGTAAATTCTACATTTGTGGACTTAAGGGGAACGTGGAGATCATTTGATCCAGCCTCTGATCCATGGCAGGAATTTCATCTACAATATTCCTAACAGATAACTGATCGTGCAACCTCCCATGACGGGGTGCTTCTCTCTTGTCCTCTCTAGGCTGAGCTGAGTTCTGCATCTCAGCACCTCCATTCATTCACTGCTCTTCCTTCTTTCTATTCAAGTTCTGAGTTGGGACCTTGGATGGCAAGAGAGATTATAAAGTATAATGGAAAGAGAACCAGGTGAACCTGAGTCTGGGCCCCATCTCAAGTGCTTCACTAGCTGTGAAATCTGGACCACTTAGTGTCAATTCTATGAGCTCAGTTTCTTTATCTGTCTAACAGAGAAATTGCAACCTGCCCTTTAAGTTTGTTGGGAGAATTAGAAATAATTGATGTAAAATACCTTCATACAGAGAGTGCCTAATAAATTAAAGACCGAGAGGATTGTTTTTCTTAGAATATAATAAAGCCAATGTTTATTGATGCCTGGGGAGTTTATGGCAGGACTTCAGGTTCTTATTACAATGGTTTGTGCTGAAATTTTCTTAACTTCTTCTCTTCTTCCAGTCCTAAATAAATAATCACTTCCTATATATTTGCCTTCCCAGTAAAGTCTCATGTTCTTTTGCTTATACAGGAAGGAGAAGGAAGCTTAAACATGGCCTTAATGCAGTTGGAGGTGGGTGTATGCTGACCAGTTAGGAAAGAAATGTCCACAGTAGAGGTAGAGTTTAATTTTTACTTTGAAGAAGGAGCTTCTGAGCTTTGCTGAAACAATTTGCTTCTGAACTAAAGGATAGTTTCAGTAGGAGCTAAAATGTGCACTGAGAGAAGAGATGGTAACAATACAGAGAACATGTTAACTTTAGTGGAGTGAAGAAATTCTCACTCCACTAAGATAGCCCATAGCTATGGATCTTACACTCAGTTGAAACCTCTTAGAAAATTTCCTTAGGAATGGAAGCTTCAAGGTGTCTCCTCTTGAAATTGGCCATCACTATCAGAAATTAGAAGATAACTCCTTGACCCAGAAAATCCACTTAAAAGAAGCTACCCTACAGAAATCTTTGTATGAGCCTTTAAACAAGATAGTTACAAGGATGCTCACTATCATGTAGTTTCCAATAGCAAACAAAAGAAACAACAAGCTAAAATTTTCAACAGGAGTTTAGTAAAAACAGTTATAATGGACCTGGAGGGGAGATTTGGTCATCAGATAATTTTCCACAAACAACCTGATGTGTGCACTTGGAGTTAAGAGATAGTTACAATGATGAATAAAGCTCTGTGGTCTAGGAGTTTGCCTTCTAAAGCTCATCACTGTAAACATCGATCATCTAACATTTGCTAGATGCCAGCTCAGTTGATTAAAGGACACTGTTAATGATTACTTGGGCTTGATTTTTTTCAAGGGGCCAAACTACCTCACACAAAATAATATTCTTTAACAACCAGACTGTCTCACTAATTTCAGCCAATTACTTTTTAAAAATGTTACCCTGGTTATAAGGATTAGGAAAATAGAATGTGTGCCTGCTTAAGTTCATCCAGTTGTTCATTCAGGTATCATGTATTTCTTCATTTCTATTGTCAACAGTAAAACATAGAAGCTAGTAGTCAGCTGGGGACCTTGGGGTCAGAAATACTTGAGTTTGACTTTCTGGCCTTTCACTTATTCATTGTAAAATCTTGGCAAGTTACATATGAACCTATCTAAGCCTCCATTCCTCATCTATAGAATGGGGGCAGTAGTCAAAATGCTGTTGTAAGGATTTTTTGAAGAATATTCAAAGAGCCTAGCATAATACCTGCTACTTATTACATGCTCAACCAAAGTTTGCTATTATCATTCATGAATTCATATTCAAAAGAAATGTATTGAATACCTATGTACGCCAAGTTTTGTGTCAGGTTCTGAAATTTTAATATGGTTAGGATATAATCCTTGCTTTTTTTATTATTAAATTTATTAGGGTGACATTGGCTAGTAAAAATTATATAGGTTTCAGGTGTACAATTTTATAATATATTGTCTATATGTTGCATTATGTATTCATCACCCAGATTCACTTCTCTTTTCATCACCATATATAATCCTTGCTTTTAAGGGAGGGTTATGTCTAGATCAGAGGTGAAATCAGGGGCTCCCTAAACTTGGATGGGGGAAAAAAAATCACATCTTGATTTTTCACTTACCTCTAATTGAAATTTAACATTCCTTCAATTATGAATTTATATAAGAAATCACAGAGGTATTCATAATATGTGAGATTTTGTCACCAGCAGAAATCATGGACACTTTCAAAGCATATTATAGTTCTACAGAAAATTTGAAATTTCATTTATGGACATCATTACTTCAAAATTATAGTTATTAGACCCACTGCTAGATCTGAGAATTGTGTTAATCAAGAAGCACATACCTAACTATATCTCAAATTTTGTTTTATATTTTGAAAACTGTATATTAGTTTAATTATTTTGTGTTCCTATGTATTTTATTTCATGCATTTAAAAATGGTGTTCTGAAATAATCCATAACAAAAATTTACCTTGTATGAGGATATCCGTAACAGCACTATGCATTACAATGAAAAGTGTAAACAAATTACATGTTCATCATTAGAAGAATGGATAAGTCAGTAGTGGTATATTCATACAATGCAATACTTACAGCAATGAGAATGAATAAACAATTGCTACATTCAGCAACATGGGTGAATCCACAAACATAAGATTGAGGAAAAGAAACCAGACCCCAAAGGGAACATACTGGATGATACAGTTTATATAAAGTTCAAGAACAGATCTCTGCGGTTAGAAGTCAAGATAGTATTTATCTTTTTGTGGGGTGGTGGCTGGGAGGGGTGTGTGGGGCTTTTGGGTTATTTGTTGATCCAAACATTAGCAATGTGAACATGTTCACTTTGTAGAAATTCATTGAGCTATCATCCATCTATAATCTGTGCACTTATAATTGTACTTCAGTGAAATTTCACTTTAAAAAGAGGGGTCCTTAGGCTTCACTAGTCTGCCAAAGGATTCATGATGAAGAAAAGATTAAGAACTTCTGGTCTAGATGGAGACACAAATCCAGAGAAATTACTATAAAACATGTTTTATACACAGCCTGGATGTTCTAGGCCATTTCTGACCTCGATATTCTGTCCTATTGACACCTTAAGTATAACTTATGCTTTTCACACCAAGATTCATGTTTTTCCCCCTCTAATATTGAAAGTATGGTCACTGGAATTGTAGGGAAAGGATTAAATAGTACTGTGAAAGCAAAGAGACAGGCACCATTAATTTTTCCAAGGGAGATCAGGAAGAAATCTCATGGAGAAGGTGATAATTTGAGCAGAGACTCAAAGGACAGGTCAACTTCAACTGAAGGGCTTTCTGTCAAAGTTAGCATCATTAAGAAAAAATAGGATGTCTGCTGTGTTTGTAGAACATTGAGTCATCTGGTGTGGCCGGATCCTGGGGAAGATATTTAGGATTGCAGAGCAGGACAAGCGGGAGATACATGAGAGACGGTGTATCATTCCCCCTTCACTATCCTTACCAATCACTAGTGCCTCTCACCCCTATCAGGAACTGCTGTGTTGACTTCCTTTTTTCTTTTAACAACTTTATTGAGGTAAGAATGATGTGTAAGAAGCTGTACATGTTTAATGTATACAGCTCTATAAGTATACACCATGAATCCATCACCAGTGTCCAGGCCATAAACATATCCATCACCTTCCAAAGTTTCCTCCCACCCCCCTTTATTATAATTATCATATCTTTCATGGTAATAAAATTTAACATAAGATATATCCTCTTAGCAAATTTTAAGTACACAATATAATATAATACAGTACTGTTAGCTGTAGGAACTATGCTGTATAGTAGAGCTCCAGAGCTTATTTGTCTTGCAGAACTGAAACTATGTACCTTTTGACTATTACCTCCCCATTTCCCCTTCCCCGGGCAGCCAGCATTCTGTTCTCTGCTTCTCCGAGTTGGATATTTTCACTTTAACATTCAGTACCCACCTTTCTGTGTCTGGCTCATTTCATTTAGCATAATGTTTTCTAGGACTATCCATGTCATTGCAAATGTGAGAATTTGCTTTTTTTTTTTTTTTAAGGCTTGAAAATATTCCTCTGTGTGTGTGTGTGTGTGTGTGTGTGTGTGTGTGTATAACCACATTTTTTTTTTATCTGCTCATCTGTCAGCAGGCACTTAGGTTGTTTCCATGTCTTGGCTATAGAGAAAAATGCTGCAATGAACATGGGAGTGCAGGTACTTTTCCAAGATTCTGATTTCAGTTTCTTTGGATAAATACCCAGAAGTGGGATTGCTGGATCATACAGCAGTTCTATTTTGAAGTTTTTGAAGAATCTTCATATTGTTTTACATACTAGTTGCACCAGTTTACATTCCCACCAACAGTGTACAAGGATTCCCTTTTCTCTACATTCTTGCCAACACTTACCTTTTATTTATCTATTATTTTTTTAGTAATAGCCATCCTAACAGGTGTGAGGTGATATGTCATTGTGGTTTTGATTTGTTTTCCCTGATAATTAGACCTATTTGTTGGCTACTGTCATGACTTCCAACACCATAGATTGCTTTTGCTGGGTTTTGTGCTGTATTTAACATATGTGCCCATTTGTGTCTGGCTGTCCCACTCATGTTTGTAAGTGACCCATAAGGTCATTGCATGTAGCTGTAGACTGTTGTAAGCAGGGGAATGGCATGGGCTGATTTCTGTGTCAGGAAAACCACTGTTAACAGCTTTGAGGAGGGTGGGGTAGAAAGGCAAGGAGTCCTGTGCAGGGAGCGAGAGCAATAATCTAAATAAGAAAGGTTGAGGGCATGACCCAGAGCCCACGCAGTGGGAATGGAGGAGAGGCGGACAGATCAGAGAATCACCCGGAGCTCTGGAGAAGCAATTCAAAACATATGTTCCATTTACAGTGTTCTCCAAACACAGAGGAGAGCACTTCACTGAGAGCTCACAACCAGAGCAACGTTAATGGATCACGACATTAGTTTGGGTGCTTGTCAAGATTTAAATGAAACAAGCTACATTCCTCTAAGAGTCTATTGTCATAGATGACAGGGATGAGACAGACCAAAAGCCAATGCAATGTGGACTAACGAAGAGTGTCCCACGAGACTTCAGTGACCTCAAATGGTTATTGGAGAAGTTTTGCAATTATTTTTCTTAAATTTTTTTTTTGAGTAGTGGAGTTTCAACATAAAATTTAAATAAAGTCAGGATTGAAGAGTAAATAGATTGAGGAGGGTGTCAGCAGAAAGTTGGGGGGATGAGGCTGCTGAGGGTGTGAGGTGGTTGTGTAGGGGAGATCGTTGGTGAAGCATGAAGTGAGAGCTCATTCAGCATCTGTTTTAATCTCATGCTTCTCAAACTCAGGTATGCACACCCCTGGCAGCATGTCAGGAGGGACTCGAGTCACCTGATAAGTACAGTACATCTTGCCGGCATGTTCATTTTACCCTAGGATTGGGGAGAAAGACATCATTTGTATGGAAGCAAACAATATGTTATGAAGTAGAATACAAATTTTACATGAAATTTCAAGTAATTCAAATTCCTTGGTCTTCAGCCCTAATGCCTTTCTTGCCAGTAGGTAGAATTCACAGGAAAAGTTTTGAGAAGCCTCATCCCTGTTGCTCCTGACTTCACACTCCACCCTGATGCTCGGACATCCACTGAACTCTCCTCCAGATTGGGTGGTGCTGCTCATTCAACAACATTCCTTCCTTTATTCATTCATTCCAGTAACATTAAGTAAGGGCTTACCATGTATTAGGACCTGAAAGATGTTTTTCTCCTATATAATATTGTATGCTCCAAAAAGGACTGTCGTTCCAGATTCAGCTATATAATCAGATTGTTGGCAACCCATCTCCAGAACCTTTTTATCTTGCAAAACTGAAACCAACAACTCCCCCCAGCCCTTTTAACTACCATTCTACCTTCTGTCTATGAATTTGACTACTCTAAATACCTCATAAAAATAGAATCATACAGTATTTGTCTTTTTGTGTCTGGTTTACTTT
>PVJL010009870.1:0-53741 GCA_004026885.1 Lyroderma lyra | reverse complement strand
AACATATCTTTATCTGAGCACAAGTGTTTAAGTTTAATTTCTCAGTTTTTAAAAACAGTATTGATTTCTGTGTTCTATTTAAGAAATCTTTGTCTACTCTCAGTTTACAAAGGTATTTTCTCATGTTTTCATCTATAAGTTTTGTAGTAGATTTTCTGTTTCATGCCTACAATCTATTTCAAGTTAATTTTTATGTATAATATAAAGTTGGAGTCAGATTTCATTTTTTCTTTCAAGTGAATATTTAGTTACTCTAGCAACATTTGTTAACTATGTTGAGAATCAGTTGTATGTATATGTGTGGACCTATTTTCACACGTTTTGTTTTTGCCATTGTTTATTTGACTATCCTTATATCAATTTTGATTACTACTAAGCATTTCCACTCATGGGCAATTTCCTTTTATTTTTCTAGTTATTGTTTTGTTCTGATTGTATTCATCATAAATTATCTAAAGAATCCTATGGATCTTTCTTTTTCCTGTTTGTGATATGTTTGCACATTCACTTGCTGCTTATTATATTGCTAGGCTTAGCATGAATCGCTGTATCTAGACTTCTTTGTTTTAATAAAGTGAAACTGATTTCTCTATGACACCTTTCCCATCTTAAATGAGACTTGCTTGCTTTACTCTCTAAGCTGCAGTTTGAAGACATTGAGTATTATATTCATTTAAGTTTTCTGTGACCTTAAGGTACATGGTACATGAAAGGTAAGTTGAGATGGAGTTTGGCTCAACCTGGGTGCAGCTTTTTTTGAAGGACTTGAACTGTGCTATCTCTTCTGAGATTTGGTTAAATATTTAAACCAAGTTTCACCTCCTCAGAGTTAGGGATGCATCACTTCCCAGGGGTAGGGGTACACTGACTTGTGGTATTTTCCCAATCCACACGGAACTGCCCAATAAACAAGCTCTGGCAATTTTCCTGACCTCCACTGAGGCCTCGAGATACTATGGTGATGGTTAAAACTCATTCCTGCCAATGCCATTTTGCTTGACTTTTCTAGGCTATTTTCTATTTCCGCATCTTGCTTCTCACTAAATGGATGGGTGTTGGTGAGAATTTTCAGTATGTTTCTTTTCTTTTTTGAAATTCCTTCCTTCCTTTCTTTTTTCCTCCCTCCTTCCATTTCTTTCTTCCTTCTTTCCTTCCTTTTTGGGCCTTTAATTTGCATCATTTTATTAGTTATTATGGCTGATCCTTCCTTTATCTACCTTTGGGACTCTATAATTTTATATTTTGATTTTGCATTTTATGTTCCATCTTAAAGAGTTGAGTTTTAATATTGATTACCGAAGTGGTACTTTAACAATTAGAGTAATGTTACTTGTAAATATTAATGGAAGTAGCAGTGAAGAAAACCAGTCTTGGATAAACTACAACCTGGGAAAAGTAGTTATTTTAAGGAAAATTAACTGTTAGTACTTTTTCTGTGAGTGAAGTAAGGAGATGACTTAATATCCAAAAGAAGTAACTTGCTGAATTTAATGATGTTACTGACCTGATAGTAAAGGAATGAGCAAAAGAGACATTAATGTCTTCCTTCCCTGGGAGACATATTCAGGAAAAAGTAATTTTCAATTCATTTCCACCAGTAGTTTGGAAAGTATCTAGTACCCTGAGATTTGGGAAGAGTTGAATGCTATCTTTTGCATTGCTGCTTGTTTCTGTGGCATTTTCTAGATCTTTATTTCTGATTTAGCAGACAATTTGTCATACCTAGACAAAAGATTCCTCCATGGACAAGGTTATACACAAGTAACAGTCCATTTAGATGGCAGCTTGTGTCGGTGACATTTTGCTGTGAGCCTCTTAGAAGCTTCTCTTACTGCAGAAACACCATTGGGGATTAGTAGCTCACAGAATCTTCCAGTGGAAGCAAAAGGCTATCACAAAATGGGAAATCAGAGTTGGAATCAGAAACCACAAAGAGAGACACCAGTGGAGTGTCTAAACAGCGTGTCCGTGGGCTGATTGTGAGATGATCAGAATCTGTGATCAGTCATGATAAAGAGGCAGCTGGGGCCAATAGTCCTGAGATTTTGCTGTGTTAGTTACTACCTCTGTCTCTTCAGTTCTCTCCTCTTTACATTTAAGCCTTCTCTTTGGCTTACAAATTCTCAACTGTCTTTCTATCCCCCCAAAAATCCACTTCCATTTTACCATTGTTCTTAAATGCCTGTGTCCATTTTGCTCACTGCCAGCTTAGTTGAAGGCAGTTCCAGCTTTCCTTCCTTTCCTTCCTGTAGCGTCTTTTCCAGTTGTGTTGAGAGACTGTGAGGCCAGGCTGGCAGATGGTCTCTTTCCTTCTCTGCTGTAGGCTTACCTCTCTCTCTGGCATGCTACCTTGACTTGTCCCTTTGTTGGCTTCCATGACACATCATTGTGCTTCTCCCCTCCTCCCCACCCCCAATGTCTGACTGCCTCATCCTAGCTCCCTAAATGGTGGTGACTGAAGAGAGGTGATGCCTGTGGTCTCTACCCTTCTCTCCCTGAGTGGTCCTGTCTAATCCCACCCATCTCTATAGATGGTGCCTAAATCCTTGTTTTTATTTCTGAGTCTTCTTCCAAGTGCAGGGAGACATTTCCAGCCATAGTTGACAACATGCACCTGATTGTCCCACAGATATCTCAGTATCGCCACAGGCAACATGGACTCTTCATTCAAAACCGAGTGCCCTGTGCTGAGGGTTTTGTTTGGCTCCTGAATTTCAGGCTTGAGAACACTGTGTGAACCTTTGGTTTCTCCCACTCCTTTCCTTGCTGTCCTACCTGCCCTCCCCTTGTTCCTCTCTCCATATTATCAGTTGTTAACTCAGTTAATTTTTTCCTCTGCAGTTTTACTTGCATCGGTCTGAGATCCCTTAACCTCTCTTCCCTTCCTGTCCTCAATCAGGTCCTCCTCTCACCTGCACATTGCTAGAGCCTCCTAAGTGGTCTTTCCCTATTATCTCCCTTCCTTTAAGCCAGCAGTTCTCAACCTATGGGTCACAACCCCTTTGGGGGTCGAACGACCCTCTCACAGGGGTCACCTAAGACCATCGGAAAACACATATCAGATATTTACATTATGATCCATAACAGCAGCAACGTTACAGTTATGAAGTAGCAACGAAAATAATTTTAGGGGGTCACCACACCATGAGGAGCTGTATTAAAGGGCCGTGGTATTAGGAAGGCTGAGAACCACTGCTTTAAGCCTTATACTCTTCTGTCCAGATTTTCCACTTTGAAATGATGTCTCTGGTCCTCTCCCACTCACTCAGGAACCTTCCGTGGTGAATATTCCTTGACTCAGCATTTCCACTTTGACTGGGATTCTTGTAAATTTACATAGACATGTATATACAGAGACTGACACACAGCAGTGTTTGCTGTTGTGTTTGTCACACAAAAGTGAGTAATAACCTCTGTGTCCATCAATAGAGCACTTCTTAAATAAAGGTGGAACCATATAATGAATAGAATATCATATCTATTAGTAATAATGAGGTAGATATCTATTTACTGATGAAACAAACTCAAAGTTACATTAGTGAGTTGAAAAAAAGTATACATGTTGATATTATTTCTGTTTGTGTTAAAACCAGGATAAGTTTATATATGAACTTGAATATTTATAAAATATTTGGGAAGGTTACTTAACACTCTTCGGTACAGTTTATTCTTTAACCATGTGTACATGTCACATGTTTCCTAAAGAAAAGATAATAAATAAATAAACAAAACCTTGCAAGCACTTCTAACTGATGATAGAAGCAGGTCTGGATTTCGATATCAGACGAGCTCGGGCACACTGACGGAGGCATCTAGGGCCCAAGGCAAGTCTGGATTTCAGAACCAGCTTTCTATTCAAGCACCTTTAGATCTGATGCCAGTGGCTGTTTCCAGCCTCATTTTTGCACTCTCTTTGTTAGCCAGTCTGAGCCCGGTAAAGAAAGGCCCAGGCCTCTGACTCCTGGTCTGGTGTGGTATGGGCACAGCCCCAGCAGAATGGGCACTGGATTTAGTGCTGGACTAAGTCTTGAGGATGCTGCTGGCCCCATTCTCACTTGAATTACTGGATTACAGACCTGAGGAAAGTCCCACTGTGGGAGCAGGGAGGAAGGGTAGCTGGGATGGCTGGTGTGGCTGGCGTGGCCAGGGTGATGGCTGCAGAGCTGCATAAGGCAGGAGAGGGAGGGCCTGATAGCAGCCTTATACCATCTGATGTGGAGGTTTGAGGGATTTTAACAACCAGCACAACCATTCTGCCCTCTCCCCTCTGACTACCCAATGTCCTTTTTGTGTCTCTGCTTGCTAACCTGAGTGTTTGCCTGTGCCCAGGTGGTCTTTTCTACTGGAAACACCCTTTCCTCATCTTTGCCTTTCTAGATCTGCCCACTCTTCAAGACAAGCTGAGAGCTTTCTCTCCTGACTCCTGACTGCAGGTAATCCCCCTCAGCTCACTAAAGCTCTGAGCTTCCACATTTATCTCTTTCTACCTAAGCTTATCATGTGTTTCCTCTCTCTTATCTGTCCTGCTAAAGACTTTAATGACATGCTGATAAGACCAGAGTAATTTGTCTTTTTTATCCCCTGTGCTACAAGGAAGGCTTTTCCTGAACTCCTACAGTGTTGAATGTTTGGTCTGGTTCCTCCAAGTACAATTTCCCCCACTTGTCCACTGGGCATTGAGTACAAGTCCCTCTCACCAGGAAATAAGGTTGTACTGTTTTCATTTTCCAAATCAGCCCAGGAAGCTTAGCAAGAAATCACTGAAATTCTCTCAGTTTGCAGTGTAGATGGATGTTCATAAATACGTTCACTTATGTGTTTTTCTAACTTGTTTATTATTTCCCATGGGAGTGTTTCATGTTTTTCAGCCAGTCTCTTTGTCCTCTTCTCTCCCCTGCCCCAAGGATAATGAAACAATAAACAGGAAGCCACGTGTGCCACTTGAGTTTCTGCCGGTTTGGATTCTTTAAAATTTGGCCTTACTTGTCTCAACATATTTCTCTTGTCTGTTACCTTCTTCTCTAAACTTAGTGGCTAGAGTTAGAGGTTTAGGAACATTGCCCTTGTTTGGCTTTAATCCACCTTTTATTGCAGAGGTCAGCAGCCTGTGGCCTACAGGCAAACTCCTGTTTCTATGAATAAAGCTTTGTTGAGACACAGCCATGCCCATTTATTTACCAATTGTCTAAGGCTGCTTTCCCGATGCAAGAGTAGAGTAGCTGCTACAAGGATCACATGGCTCTCAAATCCTAAAATACTTACTGTCTGGCACTTTTCAGAAAACTTAGCTGGTCTTGGCTATATTGTGTTAAATTGTCACCTCCACTCCCCTCTCCTCCATCCTTTCCCCTCTTCATGAACAGGTTTTCTTCTGGGTTCTTCTGTTGAGTTGATGTCATAATTTAAGTTCAGCCATGCAGCCAGTGCCACCAGCTGGAGGGGTGCATACATGTCTTTCTCGGGCCTCCTTCCTCTGGCTCTAGGTGCAGAGGACAACTAAGTCACTAAGCCCTTTGCAGGGTCAGTGTTGAGGGGTAGGAGGGAGGAGGATCTGAACAGCAGTTGCTGTTGACGAAAGACCAGTTGGTAGCTGAAGTGTTTTATATGCTTAACCGCCCACAACTTGCATGTAGAAAATGGGATTCTCCTCACTTTAATGAGAAAACAGAGGCACAGAACAGTTTAGCAACCTGTCTCAGGTCTCGTAACTGGCGAGTGCCGAAGCCTGGCAATGAATCCAGGTCGGTCTGACTCCAGGAAGTACCCCCTCCCCTCCTGTGCTCTGCTGCAGCCTCCTGGAAACCAGTCTAGCCCCGAGGCACCCAGCCTGGGTTCAGGACTCCTCTTTCTCGACCTTTCTGGTGCACTGAACACGTACTGCCTGCTTTTGCTCCCCACTTCTTCCACCTAGAGGGATACAAATTCCTTCACAGCTTCTTTTTCTTACCCTCCCTTTTTCGCATCTTGAATGTAGGCATTCTGTAACACTCTTATTCCTCACTCCTCTTCTTATCTGTGGCTAAAGCTTGAAGGGCCAACTTGATGCAGAAGACTCCAAATCTATAACTTGCTTTTCTTTGTAAACTACTAAATCATGGTCCTGATCTTTTCCCAGAGCGCCACCCCTTCTTTCTGATGTCTTAATGGATCTCTCTGAGGTGTCCCACTGAGATCTCAAACTCATTGTCTCTCCCCAGATTAGTTCTTTAACCCAACCTCAGGGTTTCTGTGCATGACACCATTGTTCTTTCAGTCACTAAGATTTAGAAGGTAATGGTCATGTTTCCCTTTACCCTCTCCCCTCACCTCCCATCAACTGGTTTCTGCATCACCTTGTGTGTTTTTCCCAGTGTGTCCCATCCCTGCCACTTCAACCCAGGTCAGCCTTCACTATACCTTGTGCTTATACTGCTATAATGGCCCCTTTCTGACTGTTTTCAGGGCTCCAGGCCAGGAAGGACAGATGGCCTCATGGTACTCTTTCCTCTTGGCCACACTGTGCCTCAGAAGCCTTCTCAGCACATCAGTGATGATGGCATGGCTGTCTGTCCCTTCTCCAACTTATTTATGCAGTTAGGGTGAAATAATTTTTTGGAAGTGCTGCATCATTTGTATCATTTATCTGCTTAGAAGCGCAATGGTTTCTCATTGACTAACAAATTAAAAGCCAAGGTCCAGAGAAGCATATAAAGCCTGTCTTTATGTCACTTTCAGTTTTTCTTGCTAACTTACTCTATTTTCTCCAACTTTTAGGCACTTAGGCAATTCACTGACTCTTATTTCTCACCTTCATGCTATTCCTTCTTCCTAGAATTCCTTTCCCATCTTGCCAAGCCCATCTCCATTGTGCTTCCTCGGTGGTTTCTCAGATTTTCAAGGTAATGTGTATTTTCTTCCTTTCTGACCTCCACATTACTTTGCTGCGACCCTTCCTGGAGAACTTGACTCTCCCTGTGCCATGGTAGCTGCAGACCTTGTCTTATTGTCATGTCAGTTCACTGCCCTGCTAATGTGCCGAAGCAGGAGCTCTTCTCGGCTTACGTTGAATTGAATTAGTCTGAATGGAAGTATAGGGACAAGTCACGTGGTTGGCCATGACATTTAACAGGCTTCTCATTCCAGTATTTCTAATACACTGTTGATTAACGATATAACATTTATTTCAAGTTAAAATGTTGTCTTCGGCCAAAGTCCCAACACAGACCATTCCGGGTGATGGAACACTAAGAAGGGCAGGGTAGCCCCCATGGAACATTCCTTGTCTTGGCCATTAATGGTGTTGAACTTGCCTCTCGGCCTTTCTTAGCTTTACGTTTCTCATCTATGAAGTGGACACGGATGAAGATCCTTTCCAAGTACAACAGTAGTACCTGGGAGGAGACACTTGGCGATGTCTGGAGACACTTTGGGTAGTCACTACCCAGGGTTGCTGCTAAACTCCTTCATTGCCCTGGGCAGCCCCCGCAGCACAGAATTACCTGCTCCAAAATGTCAGTAGTGTTGAGGTTGAGAAACCCTAAGGCAGAGCTATGACTCAAGATCTTACTTTAATTAATTGAAAGAGTATTATAGACCTGATCTTTTAATTATAGTTTAATTTAGTAGGAGACTTACTCTTTTTCCAAGAGGTGTTCTGAGATGTGAGACTGTTTTGATGTCCTTAGCATTCAAACAAATGGGGATAATTAACATTATTATGGAGCTTAAAATGTGTGCAATTTAAAATCACATCTACCTTCATCACACTGGGTCTGTAATTCCCTAGGTTTCTATCCCATTATTAGAGCATTTGAAAGAATTTGTGGGGCAGAAATTCAAAAGAAATGGAAACCACGTATGTATATGTGGGCTGAACATGAGTTTTAAATAACTGGAGGAAGTAGAACAAAACATTATTCCCTCTTCATCCCTTAAATACCACATTTACAGGTGTTGTCTAAGGAATTCCCTGAAGCTTCAGGAGGGCGGAGCCTGGGCCAGCAGGAGTGGGGAGTAGTGGACATTCCTTCGGGCCAGCTGGTGCTCCTGGTTAGCAGTAGCTCATAGCTCAGAATGTTTGTCTTGTTAACAACTCCAGAGCCAACCAAAGAAGCACAACTGGTGTGGAGGCACCATGACTTGTCCAGCATACAAAGGTGGCTCCCGCAGCAGGGATGGCACCTCCTCCTTTCGGAGGCTGAGAGCACAGCCTATGTCCCTCACCAGTCGCAGACACCGGTGGGGTGCTGCTACCTTTTTGCATGGATATGTTTGGGGCAAGTTGGGAAAACGAGAGCACTTATTTTCACTTCTTTCCTGCCTCCATCCTTCTCTCTACAGGTGAGCTTTGGAATTGCTAGCAGGTATAAGAAGAGACAACTGACGTTTAATTTATGGAGAATCACAGTTTGGGAATGAACTCAGAACCACACTCTAAGGACATGGTGTGAAGTTAGCATAAGTGCAGTGATTGGCAAAAATATAAAAATAACTGAAATAAATATTTTGGAGGTGTGAACGTATCATATTTACTTCTTAATGTATTAGATGTATTGGCATTCAGACTGATCTGTACTGCATGCTATTAACTGATGATAATCAGAGAGAACTCAGACTCCATGATTCTGACAGAATGCCCGCAGTGTAGGATGGCATGTAGCTGCAGAAAACCTGGCTAGGGCAACCTAGCTGAAAGGGAGATTTAATTTTCTCATGTGAACCCGGAGAAAGGAAGTCCACAATCCTGTCAGAGACCCAGGCCATCTAGGTTTTGCTTCTCCATCCTTAGTAGTATGAGAGTTTCATCATCACACTGGAATGGGATAGTGGTTTTACAGCTAGGCATCCCACATGCCTGGCAGGAAGAAGACAGGAAGAGATCAGAGCTCGCTCAGCTCACATCTTATTGGCTGGTTCTGGGTCCCATGGCCACGTCTGGTTGCAAAGGAGGCTGGGAATCAGGCAGCCCTACCCAGCCTTACCCAGCTGCCTTATCAGAACTGGAGTTGTCAAGGCAAAGGTTAAGGGAGAATGTTTCTCGGGGAGCACTAGGGCGCTTATGCCTCTCAGTGCTTTTGGCCATCACCTGACAGACTTGTGCAGGGACTGCGAACTCATGCCCCCTTGGCCTAGGAGAAGGAGCTCAGGAAAGATACATTTTCCCTGTATTTCTTGTTGCTTTTCCCTTTCACTGGCTGGGTTGAAAGTGATTCCCCTGAATTACAATTCCTTTTTGTTGCCAGAGAAAGGTTAAAACCATCTTTTGCTGGGTGCAGTATTGTACCGATAGTCCCCGACTTAACAATGGTTTGACTTACCATTTTTTCACTTCACAATGGTGCAAAAGCATTCAATAGAAATCGTCAAATTTTGAATTTCGATCTTTTCCTGGGCTAGTGATAATGTGGCAGGACACTCTCTTGTGACTCTGGGCAGCGACAGTGAGCCCCAGCTCCCAGTCACCCACGTAGTCACAAGGGTAAGTAACTGATACTCTGCGTATTCATTATGTTAGATAATTTTGCCCGACGCTAGGCTAATTTAAGTGTTCTCAGCACATTTAAGGTAGGCTAGGCAAAGCTATGATTGGTTGGTTGGTTAGGTGTATTCAATTCATATTTTCAATTTATGATGGATTTACGGGGACGTAACCCCATTGTAAGTCAAGGAGTGTCTGCACATTTGATTTCCCGGCCAGGACTAAAATGTTTATTTCCCATGTGGAGCATCCGTCCACCTAAAAGGCCTTTGAATGTTGCTCCAGTGAGAGAGGCCACAGAACAGGGACACTTTGTAATGTAGAGCGAGGGACACGAGCCCCTTTCTACTTTTCGTGTTTGATTAAGTGCATGGTGAGATGTTCTGTGACCTGGCTGTCCAGGTCACCTGTGTTTCTAGAATTTTCTACCCTTAAGTGGGTGAGAAGTGGTAACTGGTGATGGCCACACAGGCGTTGGCTTGAAGTGCTGTGTGCTACGTCTTGTCTGTAAGGTGTGTACGTACATGCCTGCCCACACCTGTACACACTCTGTCGTTCTTTATTGTTTGATCTGCGTACCAAAGGTTTCTAAGCAGTCAGCAAGGAGTTAACGTGCTGTGTTTATGACTGACCCTTCTGAACTGCTTGTGAAAGCTGGAACCTCAGTGCCCACCTTGATGTATCCTCAGCCCACCCTACTCAAAGATTGGTAACTGTCTTCCAGGCCTTCCTGTTCCTTTTTATGGGCGGCCCTTCTCTATACCTGGAAGAGGCTCTGGCCTGCCTTTCATCCATTTCTTTTAGGTTCTTATTTGTCTTGATGGCTGATTGTCTTTTTTTTAAGCCAATTTTTCTTTTCTTTTTCTCAAGTGTTTGACACTGAGCTGAGTGAGGCTGTCAAAATGTTTAACTTCTATCATTAGCATAGCCTGTCTTAGCTCAGTGTGGTGTGTGTTTGTGGTGGATTTTTGTTGAAGCTGCTGAACCCCAGATTAGCAGCCAGAACTCCTCCTCTTCCTCTCACGCATCTCCCATACAGAGCACAGATATAAAAAATTAGTTTCAAAAGCATTCTAGACATTTCACAGCACTGAAGAGGGCAGGCTGCCTGCTTCACAGACTGGAGATGGTGTGTCTTCTGACAGAGGGTTGCCATGGTGACTGTGTGAAAGCTAACTAACTAAACCTGGGCACGAGGGAGGGGGTCTGGCTGTCAGACCCTTGTTCAGTCCCTCAGAAATGTCTTATTTCTTCCTGCGCCCTTGGGATTGGCATTTGATTCTCCAAGAGCACAATGCAGGTGCCCGGTGGAGAGATGGTTTGGTCGGCTGTGCCCTTATCTAGGTTATTTGCCTGTGCCTTTCTTTCATGTTCCAGTATCAGGTGTTTTCCCTCTCTTCTGGAACCTCTGATTCTCTGCATATTGTTACATGAAGATGAGGAACTTAATAAAAGAAACTCAGAAAAATAAGACATCACTGATTAGAAAATGCTGGAAATGAAAGGAGTATTGTTTAAAGTTTTTTATTTTTTGGAAATGAGCTACTACTTTGAGACAGGCTGGTTGTACGGCAGGGGCATTAAAAGTGATGATATTTTCCATTTCCGAGCTACCTAATGTGTCCTAGGAGCTTATTATGTATTATTAATAATTATAGACTTGGAGGAATTGCTATCAAATTTTGATAGCAACTTCTCCAAGTCTATAATTATTATTCCTATTTTACAGATGAGAAAAGTGAGTATCAGTGAGGTTAGGGAACTTTCTTAAGATCACACAGCTATGAAGTGAGAGAAGCTAAACCCAGAGTGTCGCCCAGCCGAGTCCTCGGGCAGCCCTGACACGTAGTAGGCACGTAGTATGTACACGTACGTTGCATGAACAAATTCAGTTGCTACTGATGATGACCTCAGAGGCCCTGTGAATACTGATATTATTGTATAATTCAACAACTCTTCTAATCAGAAAAGTAGATCATAGATGTTTCGATGTAGCTGTTTTCATGAGTTTGTAAGTCCGTCTGGAATGCCCGGTCAGTTTGTCCACCAGCCCTTTCTTCACAAGCAGCAGACCTCCACTTCGAGCTAACCCCTTGGAGTCACAAATTCTGAATTGGTGTTCTCTTTACTGATGACAGGGTACTCCTACGTGAAACCTGTGCAAATAACTCTGCTTAATATACTAATGGAGCTTAATGGCAAAACTTGATAGAATGATACTGAAGTTTATTTAGAAAAGTAAATATGCACAACTGACTCAGAGTTTGGACAGAGATGGATAAGGAAGGACTAACCATAGAATTACGATGAAGTCTAAATTGAAGACATTAAAATAAAACAGAATAGTGCACGGCCTGATCAGTGAAAGAAAATAGAAAGACCGAAAATAGCCCCCCACAGTGTGTGCACATGATAAGGCAGTTCTCGTAGCCTACAAAAAAATAGTGATAACATTAGTATGTGCTTGTACATCAAGAAGGGAATATATGGAAGTTCAAATAAAAGTCACATCTTCTCTACCTGTAATGTCCCTCCCAAGAACATATGCATTACATATGTTTTGAGGGTGTTACAAATATGCCTACAGATACGCACACACTGAGGGCGCGTGAGACTGCTGGCTGTGACGACATGAGGCAGCCTGGTTTCCAGTCATGCATGTGTGACCTTGGATGTGTTATTTAAGCTCTAGGTACCTCAGATTTTGTCATCATTGGAGCGATGATAATAATAGTAGTTACAGGATTGTTGTGAGAACCAAACAAAGCAATACATGCAAAGCAGTTAGATAAAGCCTGACAGACATCCTGACCATTCAGTACAAGTTAGCTTTTAAAAATTAAGTATACTAATCATTTTTGCAATTAACTGATCCTTCAACGCTATATTGTAGACATCCACTGTGAGTATATTGTCATACACATATATGTGTTTCATGTCTTTTAATGATGTTACATTGTTTCATTGCGTCAATTTATCAAAATTCCTGTTGATAGTGTGTTGGGGGTCCCTAAGAGCGCTCTCAGACTTGATGGTTTGGTAGAAGGACTTGCAAGACTCAGAAAAGCTGTTATACCTGTAGTTTATTTATAGCAGAAGGATTCAAATTAAAATCAGGAAAGGGAAAAGGCACACAGTCCGTGGGGTAAAGTCACAAGAAACCAGGCACAAGCTTGAGGTCCTCCCAGTGGAGTCACATGGCTGTGCTCCTCCCAGCAGTGATGTGTGACAACACATACAAAGTGTTGTCAAACCGGGAAGCTCACCAAGTGTGGGTGGCCTGCATTGCTCTTGGGTGTCACGGTGTCAGCATGTAGTGCCTGTGTGACTAGCACCAGCCCTGCAGAGAAAATACAGGTGTCAGCCATATGTCATATTCCTAGTATAAATTCTCTACTGAAACGTCCACACGCAGACACCCTTATCAGGCAGGGTATTCTGAGAGCTCAGAGTTTATCTCCCCAGTGCTAGCCGAGGGCTAGTCCTGAAGACAGATTTTTCTTGGGAATGTGCAGGGTTTGATCAATCCAGGCCTGCTATCTTAACCCTACTCCACACAGTTAGGCATTTAGGAATATTCTAGTATTTTGCCAGAATTGTGTGTAAACAGTATTTAAGAAGTAGCTGTGTATACACATCGTCTTGTGAACTTCTGTGAGTTTTGTGGTATAAATTCATAAAATTTAAATTGTTGAATGGAAGAGTTTATAATTAAACTTTTGACAGTTTTTGTAATATTGTCCCTAAGAAGGTTGCTTTCACATTCCTATCAAGAAAATCAGTGTTGACATTTCCCCACATCCTCTCCAACGTTATGAACATATTATAAACCATTGTAATCTTTTCTAATCTGTGACAACATATTAATTTAATTTACAATTTATTATAATTAGAGAGACTGTACATTTTATATGTATATATTCTGGCTATTTAGTTTGCTGATCCTTTATTTAAATAATTTAATGTAAAAATAAGTCACCTGGTTCTTATATGTTTTTCTCTGATCTTAGCATGAGAATGTTTTTTTATTAAATAAAACTCAAATATATAGTTACTACTTTCAGTTCACTGTTCTACGCTATTCGATTTTAGGCTTATAACAAACAAAGGAAGTCAGCAGAAGGGAAAATATTTAGCAAAGGGGAAAGCCTGATAATTACATTTTTTAAATAAGGATTTAATGGTTTAGTCCCAAGCATTCATAAATATAATGCAAAAAGAAAGTAAAGAACTAGATATTTCTCAAATACATCTATAAGGGATGAAATAAAAAAGTTTAACAAAAAGGGAAAAGCCTGACAATTAAACAAATTTTTATGAGGATTTAACTGTTTAGTCCCAAGCATTCATAAATACAATGCAAAAATAAAGTGAAGAACTAGATATTTCTAAAATACATCTATAAAAGATGAAATAAAAAGTTTAACAATTTTAAAGACATAACATTTTCAAATGCCCAAAAAGAAATGTCCTATAGAGAACATTTAATGGTTACCAGCTGAGAGAGGGGGGTGGAAAAGGGGAAGGGATTAAGAAGTACAAATTGGTAGTTATAAAATAGTCATGGGATGTAAATTATAGCATAAGGAATACAGTCAATAATATTGAAATAATAACGTATGGTGTCAGATTGCTGCTAGATTTATCGGGGTGATTGTCTCATAAATTATATAAATGTCTAATCACTATGTTGTACACCTGCAACTCATATAATCTTGTATGTCAACTCTAATTGAAAAATAAAACAATTATTAAAAAAAGAAAAAGAAAGGAAGAAATGTCCTATTTTATTAGAGAAACAGAGTTCATGACCAGACAATTTCAAAGGAAGAAACACAGTTACTAGTAAGTATAACATATACTCATAGAACACAGTATCACTGGAACGGAAAGGAATGCAGATAGAAACATTAAGCTACTATTTCCAGTGGGATTGGCAACTATTGAATAGAATGATAATATTCCATTTTGGCAAGAGTGTTGTGAAATGGGCACTCTAATAATCTGCGGTTGAACATGTAAATAAAAAGTTCCTCCAGAGGGCATGTCTCAAGAGCTTTAATCATGAGCTCAGACCCTTAGATCCAAAAATAACTGCAGGAATGCTGAAAAATTTACACAGGATAGTGTCTGTCTTTGTTAGCTTGGGCTGTTGTGACAAAATGCACAGACTAGGTGGCTTACCAACAACTTCTCACAGTCCTGGAGGCTGGAAGTCTGAGGTCAGGGTGCCGGCAGAGCGGGGTCTGGTGAGGGCCCTCTTCTGTGTTGCAGACTGCTCATTGTATCCTCTCATGGGGGAGAGCAGAGGGAAGAAGCAAGCACTGGTATTTCTTCTTATTAAGGGCACTGATGCCATTCATGTGGGCTCCACCCTCATGACCCAGTTACCTCGCAAATGCCCCTCCTTCTAAAACTGTCCCATTGTGAGTTAGGATTCCAACATGAATTTAGGGGACACAAACATTCGGTCCTGTTAACAGTATCTATTTCAGCATTATTGGTAATAAGAAACCATGTATAAACAACCTAATAGAAACAGTAGAAGAGTATTTGACTTACCCATAAGATGGAACTACACATACATTAACATGTATGTTCCTGAGGCCTGTTTTCTTACTAGGTGTGGTAGGCAGACTAACGGTCCCCCAAAGATGTGGGTGTCCTCATTCCTGGAACCTGTGAATATGTTAATTTACATGATAAAAGGGACTTCGCAGAATTAGATGTAATTAAGTTAAAGATACTGAGATGGAAGATTATCCTGGATTTTGGGGGTAGGTCTAATAGAATCATCACAAAGCTCCTTCTAAAAGGGAGGCAAAGAGGGTCAAAGCCAGAGACAGTTATTTAATTACAGAAGCAGAGAGCAAGGTAGTGGGGGGCCATGAGCCAAGGAATGTGGGCAGCCCTTAGAAGCTGGGAAAGCCAAGAAAACAGATTCTGGAGTGACTGTGGAGAATGCAGCCCTACCAACACCTTGATTTTTGCTCAGTGAGGCAGATTCTGGACGTAACCACCTCTAGAACTGTAAAATAATTGATTTGTGTTATTTTCAGCCAGTAGATTTGTGGTCATTTGTCACAGCAGCAATAGGAAACCAATAGGCCAGGGGGAAATCCGGGTACCGTAACCAGGTTGGGGCGATGGGCTGTTATCACGGCGGGATAATTGGTGGGTACGGTGCTCCCTCTGCACCCGGTTCTCTGACAGGCTGTCGGCCCTGCTTCCCAAAGGTGTAAATGTGCCCACTAGAGAAGCATAGGCTTAATTTTGTCTTGTTTGATAGTCCCTTTTGAATCACTCTTTAGGATGGCATAGGAAATGATCTATGTTTCAATAGATAATATTTTTAGCCATTCGGTACCTATTTAGGGGATGAGCTAAACTTGGTAACGTCACCAAGGCCACATCTCATGGAGAGGAAGCCGGGCATCTCTGCTTCCAAGCTCCTGAGGTCCCCAAATACTCATTTCCCTGTAGTGCCCCATGGCACTGGCTCAGACCTGCACGTGGCTTGGAACCCCAAATCCACTCCTCTCCCCAGCTGAGGGAGAGCGTGCGTGTGCGTGTAGCTCCACGTAGGCAGGCCGCAGGGAGCTCTAGGCAGCAAAAACGATCGGCGAGTGGTTCTGGGTGGTGGGTGAGGCGCGATTTCTGTTTTCTTGGCTACACGCTTGTTTAGTTTACCTTTGGCAATGGATGTGTGTTGATTTTAAAAATACAAGTGCATTTCTTAAAAAGAGAAAGTAGAGAAACTTCTATGTATACTTGATGCTCTTATCTGTGTAGCTCTACCACCCGATCAGAGCACAGGTAGGTATTTCAAGACCTGCCTTTGGATGTTTGCAGCAGATTTTACAGGGAGTGGGGAGCGGAGCCTGGGGGTTCTCGTTTCGGACCATTCATGGAAGTAATGCTCAGAAAGAGGAGGGATTGTCTGCCCTCTGCACTCAGTGATTTTCTTACTTTAGTTACTATCTTGATATTGATTGAGAAACTCTGGTTTCTTTGTGTACCTTTGGAAGATAAAGTCATCATATTACTGTCAGCTGTCTTTTACATTTGTTTTATTTTGTCAGTTAATGGACATTCATATTGCTTTCAGTTTGGGGCTTTTCTGACTAATACCTCTATGAATATTTCCATACAAGACTTTTTGTAGATGTATGTTTTCATTTCTCGTGGGTATATTAGGAGTGGAGTTGCTGGATTAGATGGCAATTCTATGCTGAACTTTTTAAGAAATTGTCACACTGGTTTCCAAAGTGGCTGCCCCATTTTATATTCCCACCAGCAGCATATGGGTGTTCCAGTTTTTCTAAATCTTCTTATTGTTTGTCTTTTGATTATAGTCATTCTAATAGGTATGTAGTAGTATCGTGTTGGTTTGTGTTTTCCTAATGACTGATGTTGATGAGCATCTTATGATGCCGCCATCTTAAAACTGAGGTCAGTGTGGACGCTGTGAATGGGGGAGTGAGAGCATGGACAAGACTGCAGTAGGTATGGCCACGTCTGGAAGCATCATAATTCCACTGAACATCTTATGGACTAGAACTACAATAGACTCAGTTAACTGGCACCCATGGGGATTGGTAGATGCTGGATAAATGTATTATTTCTTTGATTTTTTTTTTTGCCAGTTGCTTGAGAGTGCTTGTTGCTTGAGTTCTGGTTAATGGAGAGTCTACTGTATATTATGTGATCTCAACCTGCTTGCACAGGAAAGGCAAGAATAGAAAATGGAATTGGTGAGCATTTAACCCTTCTCTGTCACACTACCAAAGGCATACCTGCAGCTGTCTCCAGTTACAAGGACCACATGGCTAATATTTTGGTGGACATTTCAGACTCAACTTGTTGAATTAGATCTTAACTACTTCTTTCCTCCATCTAAAATAGAGATTGCCTTCAGTTGGTGGTAATGGATTTTAATTTTTCCCTTGAAGGACAAGTTTGGGAGTAGTCAAAAAGGCACATTCCTATCTTTAAACCTTTTGCTCAAGCTGTTCCTTGCTTTTGGAGATCTAGCTCAGTGCCTTCATGTCTTTGCTGAAAAGTTAGGGTTACCTTCTTAGGGAGGATTGCTTTGTCCACTCTATTTAATATTGTAATATCCACCCCACCCAGAATTTCTGATCTTCCTTTGTCTACCCTACTTTTCCCTTCATATCTCTTACTACTTTTGTATGTACAATATACTTCTCCTCTCCTCACTTAACAACCTACCTGTTTAACAACTGCTGGGACTTATGGCCAGTTCTCTAGTACAGGGAATCCCCTTTCTCAGTCTGTGTGAGTCTCAGGAATCCTCTTTCTCAGTCTTTGTCTCATTCCTGTAGTCGGTTAGTATTCACTACACAAAACGGTCACAGTCATGCAAAAGTACATATTTTGTTTATAAGTGTGGTGTCATGTGATATCTATTGAAAAATACATATCCTTTGGCACCATGGCACACCACAGGACATTCTCCTTTAAGCTCCTCCTCTCATATCGATTCACTTAACAACCTAGTCTTAGCATTGGAATTTGGTCACTAAGTGAGGAATGCCTGTATTATGTTTATTGTTTATCAGCTGTTGTTCCTCAGGAACATTAGCCCCAAAGCAGGGATCTTTGTTTTGGTTTCCCTGATCAAGTAGATCAAGTGCCTTGAACAGTGTCTGGCATACAGCAGGCACTCCACAAATATTATAGAGTGAATTTTAATCAGTTAGACCAGAAAATCTTACAAGCCGTTTCGGAGGTAGGAGGACAAGGAGGGTATGGTTAGTGGTCAGGTCCAGCCCAGTTGCTTTGCAGTTGCCCTGGCATCTGTTCTGTGGCACACTCATCATTCAGTGTCACTACGCTGTTGGCTTGGTTTCTGCCTCACTGGCCTTCCGGGCTCCAGCCCTGCTCCCTCCTGTCCCTCTTGGACAGGCAGCCGGGTGGTCTGTCAGCGCTGCCACTCCAAGCCCATGGTCATGTGATGTATGGACATGGCTCTTGTACACAGTCTGACTTGAGAGGGGGGATGGCTGAGGGTACTTGTCCTTACAGAACAGGTTTCGGTTGACTTACCCTTAAACCACAACACACAGTCGTTTGGGTCTATAATATTTTTGTTTTGTGTCCATGTAAATATTTTAGTTTCTTTTCAAAACAATAGAAAAAAAAACCAGCTTCTGGGTCAAAGGAAATGTTTTAATATGTCATAGAATACTCATCTATAAAGTTGTAAAATATAAAATATATGTAATTGCTATGTAATTAATTAATATGTAATTGCTGGAGGAAGGGGCAAAAGTGCTTCGGGCCCGTGAAAGTCGTAGTGCAGCCCTGATTATGCTTTGCCTGGTGTCACCCAGAACATGGTGGATTTGGGCCTAAAATGTCTCTAAGTTCATGGAGCAAATTTAGTCCCTGTCATGGCTGAGGGAGCGGGGGTGGGGTGACGATGGCGATAGGACTGCTTGGCTGAAAGCCACGTGGCTGGTGAGCGGTGAAGGTCGTGTTTGGGCCTGCTGACCACTGGCCACATGCCATGCTACTCTGCTTAGAGAACCTTCTGAAGGAGTAATTTAGGTGCGCATAGTTTCTAAGTCATCTCACCTGTTTTAATTATTCAGGAGATGCTTACTGATGCTCTGCTCCCCTGCCATGTGTAAGGAGGTCACGTGTGAGTGGCTGTGAAGTGTTCACTCCACTCTGCCATCACGCTAGATAAAAATTCTCTGTGTTGTTAATAAAGCCAGTCTTAAAGGGAGTAAGGGCTATTAGGCAAGTGTATCGAATTCTTCAAGGGGATAAGAATGCTTCACAGATCTTTGTGTTTTAAAATGCAAATGTTATCAGGAGGCAGGTGGTACTTAGTTGGCTCTCAGGTATTAATTCATTCCCTTCCTTTGTTCCATTAGACAACAGTTTTAGTTTTCTGCACACCTTATATTTGATGCTGATTTTTGCTCATTACCCTGTTGGCTCTGAGACAGGTGAAGAATTTACACTACTGAACAATGAAGTCACAAAAAACACATTCACCTTCATTACCTGCAAAGAACCTTCCCAATTCCCAGTGCTTCCCCCGACCTCATTTCACCTAGCCAGTATGGCGTTGCACACAAATTTCACTCTATGCAGTCATTCATTCAGCAAATATCAATCGTCTTTCATGTGGTGAGTGTTTTTCTAGGGCCTGGGGATACAGAAATGAACGAAGCAGGCCAACTCTGCTCTCAGGGAGCTTGATTTCCAATAGGGGCAACGCTAGACTTGTTTAGACAGCATTTTCTATTTTGAGGTTCTTGATAGCCCTGGGGCAGGTGTATGTGTGTGGGGGGGCACATGCGTGTGTGCGTACACACCTGTACACAACACAAGCCTCTTTGCTGATGTGATTAGGGCTAGGTGTTTTGATTAATTAAAAAATATGGTAAAGTTGGAAATGTAGATATCTTTAATGTTATATTTTAACTTTATATGTACAGACTTTATATCTCTACACAAAAAACATGTTGTAGACCCTTGCTCGGAAGATGGATTCCATACCAGGAGTTCTGAATGGAACTTCTTGTAAACCATATCCAGAACGTGCTGCCTCTGCTTTCCAGTTGTTTAGGATCTGAGCCCAGAATTGCTCATTTTTCATGATTTTTTTTTCTCCCATTCTTTCATAATTATCTTACCCACACTTGATGCAAAGTCAGCTAATTTTCAACATGGCTTTAGTGAGTCTTTCCAGAAGATTTCTTCTAATTCCTAGAAACTACTATTGCTTTTTGCTCTCATGAATGTCAATATACCTACTATTTAGGCAGGAAAGCCTAATTGTTAGAAGCATGGGCAGTGGAGCCAGACTGCTATCTGAGCTTTAGGACTTGTGGCTTAAAGCTGGGCTGTGGCCTCAGTTTTTTCATTTGTAAAATAAGCCTGATGATTATATATACTTCATAGGATTGCTGCAAGAACTACCTCAATACCAATAAAGTTCTTAGAACAATGTCTGCTATGCAATATGTCTAGCTATTATTACTGTAAATATTTAGTATTATGTAATTATACCAATAGGTGTAACTGGAATAAGCAGATTTGGGAGCAGACAACAGCATTGCTTAGCTAAAAACTGGTCAGGTAGAACTGTGAGTACCTAGAAAGAGTAGTTTCAAACCGGGCGTTTTCAGAGGGACTAGTGTTTGCTGCTCCAGTTGAAAGAGGTTATGCTCGTGTATCACCTACTCACATGTACCATAATTCAAAACATACATCAAACTGCCCGGATATAGATTTTCCATCTTTTTTTAAATTTTTGTTCAGTAAAACCCAACACCTTGCTACTTTGCCAAAACCTTTCCTTGTCCTTCCTTCTCTTGAAAGCAAGACAGACAGACAGACAGAGAAGCTGACCAACCTTGAGTTCATGCTGCACATGGCAGTGGAGAGTTTACATTATGCAGATTCTGTGGGAGTACGAGGGTTCACCACCGTGCTTTCTTCTGAATTTGGCGCACTTGTGTGCTTGAAATGATGTTTACTTGCTGATCATCTAAACTAGTAGATGGAAATGAAGATGAATTAATGAACTCAGCAAGCAGGATTTCTGCCAGTGGGCGTGCCTCCCCAGTTTACAGTTCTGTTGCATCCTGGGCTCTTGGGAAACAGGAGAGTAGCTTTTAGTGCCACACACGTCTTTGTTTTTATCCCGCTGTGTGTGTGAGAGAGGGCACAGTGACAGGCAGCATATAAATAGCTAGGTTCCATTTTTATTTTTAGTGATAGTGACTTTTTCTTTTTGAAATGGGATTTCTCATTTAATAAGTTGTGGAATGTAATTACTACCTAGCAGAAGTCAGATGCTTCATACTCATTTGAAACTCATTTAAGTTAAGGTTCACTATGATGGAATAAAATGAGCCTGGTGATGAAATAGATAACCTTTAGTCTGCCTTAACGTTCAATATTTTTTCCCTCTCTCATTTCCTCTCCCCTTCTCTCCTTTCCTTCCTTTGTTTCTTATAAATTGGAATGATCAAAAGTATTTCTGGAGGGAGGTGTTATATGTGGCATAAGTTTTCTGCTGTTAGATGGGGTGGGGAAGTTCTGCCATCTCCCATTGTTAAAGATTGCAGCTAGAACTGGATTTTTTCCTTGCATCTCAATTTAAGTAGTTGTCCGTGGCTATTAAATTGTCCATAAGAGATCCTGAAGACTTCATTAAATGACCCTCCTGCTCTGTCTCGCATGTCGATTTCTACACTTGCCCTGGCAGGAAAGCTCTAGAAGCCTGCATGGTAGCTGAGTGGCCTTCCCAGGGGTTAATCACAACCAGCATCTTCCTGAGTTAAACCTCTGCATGAAAAATATCCCGGAGTCAGAGTCATCTTCAATGTTTTATGAATCAACCTTTTAGTCACAAGAAACCATTAACCCTGTAGTAGCCCATGTTCACAGCTGCCTGGACGAGGACTGATGGACTGGAGAAGTCAGTTTGGGACTTGGCTTCCTTTCATGCTTCCCCTCATCCCCTGCCTCCTCCCCACTGTACTGGCTCTGTTCTCACCCCATGTCTGCACAGACAGGGCTGTCCATCAGAGTGGTTTCTTAGGTGATCTCCTCCAAATAGCATTGCAGACAGCACTGAGGCGTGAGGCCTTTTGAAGAGTGAGGTGGTGACTGGTCCCAGGTGGTGCTAATGGCGGAGGGAGAGGGGACTGTCCTCTCGGGCAGTTAGTCTCAGGGGGATGATGTGGTGTTATGTCAGGCTTCCTCATTGACTGTCAGTCTCAGTGCTACAGAAAGGCGGCTCCTCAATAGTAAGCAAATGAATTTAGACTCATAGCGGAACTTTCAGGGGATTTGCATGTTTTCTGTGAAGTGCCTGTCTCTTTCTTCTCCACGTCTCAATTCGGCCCTCACCTGTAAAGGCAGCTCTGGTTGTAATCTGCCTCCTATGGTAGGTCCTGGCCGTTTCCATGCGTTTCTCTTCTCTCTGAGCTCATAGGAGCTTAAGCTGTATCACACAACCCAGGTATTGATTACTTAATGTCTTGTCTTCCTAAAAGCTTCCTGTCTTATATTCCCAATGAAAGAGAAGGTCCTGGAGCTTGGGCTTTGGAAAGAAGCCAAGTATAGCACTATATGAGAATAAATTACTACAACATTGCTTTTCTCTCATTTCCAAGGATCTCTCTTTGTCTCTGTCTTCCTCTCCCCTTCCCGTCCCCCTTCCTCTCCCCTCCCCACCTCCATCTCCATCTGTCATCTCTACCTCTATCCGTACACCTATACCTGAATGACTCACTGTCTTATATGTGCTGTTATAGGCTGTGAAACCTGTAGGGAAACATAAAATGGTTGTTGTTCCTAAAAGCTAAATGGGAGGTAGTAGCATATGTAAAGGGTGGCATTTGGCTGGTGGTGGGAGTCCTTGAATGTCAGACTGTGGAATTTGAGCTGTATAAGGGAGCTATGAATGTTTGCAAGTAGAAGTGGTATGATGCAAGTCTGGTTTTAGGTAGATTTAGCTGGAAGCACTGGGCAAGAACTGGGAGAAACCAGATCAGAAGTATATGGTTAGGAACAGTCACAGTAGCTCAGATGCAAGTGACAATGGTCAGGCTGAGGTGGGGCTCTGAGAATGAGAGGAAGGGTTAGGTGGAAGATTTCAGGGAGGAGTGGCAGGTAAGAACACAGGATTAGAGACAGACAAGCTGGTTTGGTCCCTGACTGACTGTGTGACCTTGGGCAAGTTACTTAACCTTTCTGTATCTCCACCAGGTCCTTATCTGAAGATAGAGGCCCCAACCTCAAACTTCACAGGATTGGACTGGGTGTATCCCCTCCATAACTTAGAAGAAAGAAGAATCAGTGAGGCTTGGGGACCGGAGGGTAGGAGAAGGCCTGAAAGATGATGGGTATTTCAAGTCTAAGTGACTGATGAGTAAGAGCAAATCTATCCATCCTTAAATCCCAATCATGCAGCTTTGTCTTTCTTGCTATGGCTATTGATGCTCTATCTCCCTCACATCTCTTAAGGGTTAGGAGTGTACCTTATTCATAATTGCATCACCAGTGCCCAGCCGGCACCCAGTGAATGTTGACTAGATCATCCTTCTCTGTGTATTGACCTCTTCTTTGATCTCTGCCTCTGTGTTCCCTTTTCGATGCCCAGGTCCTGTGTATTCTGTCTGTGCATCAGAGCTCCCCCAGGTCCTTCTCTTTCTGCTGCCTTTCACTGGCTATCTTCTGAATATCTTGACCTTGTGCATGAATGATTGCAGCAGCCTCACAATTACACTCTCTGCCTTCAACCTTTGTCTCGTCCAATTCATCCTAGTGGCTGCAGGGTAAGAGAGTAAACTTTTTAGAGCACATTTCCTATTCCCTGTAAGGTGGAAAGGCCCCCATTCTCTACTAAATTAAGCCTGTGCTCCTTAGTTGGTTGTTTAAGACCCTCCATAAGCCCCACTTGTCCATCTCACTGGTCCTCTTCCTTCCATGGCAAATGGCATATTCACTCACTACTCTTCTCTACAAAGGCTCCAACATCACCTATTCCATGCAGCCCTTCTGGATTCTGCCATCATCAAGAAATAAGTCCTATGGTCTTTTGTACTCTTACGACAGGCAAACCCTACACTGTGATACAATTGCCTTACTGGGGTGCATGTCTAGGAATCAGGGTCCGTGTGTACATGCTGTAGGTTCTTGCCTACCCCATCGAGCATCCGTCCTTTGCCACACAGTAGGCATCTCATGAATGTGCAAACGACAGACTCTTCTTCACCACCCTCTGTGGTGTCACTTTGGTTGGTGGCAATTGCTGGTTAAGTGCCCTTTCCCTGTGCCCTGGGATGGCCTTGTCTTCCCACTCAGATGTGACGCCACTGCAGTTTCATCTCACTTAGGAACTGTAGATGGGAGCCCAAGGTGATAATTGTTTTTTCTGTTTGGCTTTGCTTTTCTAGCCCGAATGATGATGTGACGAGATGTGATCAGCGTAGCTTAGCAGTGGGGTAGACCCCTCCATTGCAGAATTCCGTGTCTCCTCCCCACGCCTTGCTTGTTACCTGACTCACTCTTTTCCTGTGGAATTGCCAGAGAATGGTTTTTTAATTCCATTAATGACTTAACAGCATTCCAGGCCTGTGGCCTGGCTGATTCTCCATCTCCAGGTTCTTCTCTGAGCCCTACATGTAGTAGGAGTTTTGGAAGGACAGCAGTCCTCGTAGTCACATGATGAATTCTCCGAGTTCCAGAAGTGTTAATTCTAGGACCCGAAATAAGTGGATTTTGGTTTCTTAGAGGTTGGGTACAAATCTACCTGGTCATGAAGGGACTTGTTCAGTTTTTTTTCTGGGCTTCTGCAATATTGAACTTCCTTTTGGATGTGACAATTTACAGAGAAACTATAACCCAGAGTTATTTTTCTTATAACACAACAGGGAACATTATGGATCAGCTTTCCTCCTAAAAGCAAATGAAATATAAACACTCAGCAGTGATTGGCTTTGAAGTGCATCCTTTCTTGTTACCTGTTTGAACACATCTTCATCAGCACCCACGAGGTCTCTAGAGCCTTCCAGGTTTTTGACATCATGTGACTCAACTGAGTCTTTGTCATCAGAAAAAGGAATTCCATCAGCCAGAAACCCTATGGCAGCATTTGGACTCTGGTCAAGGAGCTGCCTTCTTATTTCTAGTCTTAGTATTCTGGAAGAACAGTGAGGAGTCAGTACCTTGAAGCCCTTGCTGTGTGATTATCCTATGTGTTTCTGTCTCTTTAGTGTCCTGCTTGGTCTTTGACATGGACACATACACCTGGACCTTTGGAAAGGCTGGTATCGGGGACTGTGAGGTATGCAGAGGTTCAGGTTTTTTTGTACATGATACTCTCAACCCAGCTTCCCAGCTGGGGGTGATACTTTGGTTCAAGGTCAAGTGTTGATCTTTTTTCTAGGACTTTAAAGGCCATCGTTCTTTTAGGATTCTGGGGCTAGATATTAAATCAAAGATTGAGACCCCTACTTTTCCATTTCCTCATTTTGCCCAGGTCTCATGGGAAAGGACTTGTCACTCCATCTACTGTTATAGGTGTGGAAAGGATAAAAGGACCTGTTCGGATATTTCTGGTGAATTAAATGAGCAAATATAAGCAATGCTTGACTATAGTTTGCTATAATAACCCCTGCCACTTGATTACATTTCTGTGGTTAATTAAAACCCTCAGTAAATACCAACAGTGATACTGCTATGTTGTGACAGCGCCAGAAGTTCTATTGATGAGGCTGTGTCAGTCACAGGACTGTTTTTGACAAGCAGTTTCAGAGATGTCTGCTAAAAAGAGATGTTCAACAAATCCATGGTTCTGGAGACTCTGGTGGACCAGACCTGCACTCTATCAACAGCTGTTAGGGGCTCAATTGTGTCCCTCCAAATTCATATATTGAAGTCCTAACTCCAGTACGTACCTCAGAGTATGATTAAGTAGTGTGCCCACAGTCACCCAGATAGGGAGAGGAGATGAGATTATAAGGATTTTATGGACTTTTCCAGTTTATATTCATTACCTAGAAATTAAGAGAATGAGGTTGCTACCTCATTCTACCTATTTCTAGGTGTGTAGAAACTGGATGTATAAATTTAATGAATGCCTGTACGTATAATGTGATTGATTATAATAGAATGAAAATATCTGTAGGTGGAGCATGTGGTTTTGGGACCTGTCTCTTAAGTTTCCAGCTAAAGAACATCCAGGTGTCCATGAAAGGACCGTGAAGCATCGTGGGAGAGTGGGCAGGTCACTGTGGGCAATTGAGGCCTGCAGCTGGGCCTTGAACTCTGCTGTGTACCAGCTCTGTGATCCTGGTCAAGACACAGCTATTGGTAGGCATCACCTTCCTCAGCTATTGATAGAAATATACTACCCTTCAGTTGCATGTCAAGCCCAATACCCAGGCACATTGCTGATACTTGCAAGTTGTAGATAATTTTAACAAACGTTCATGTAGCAAGCCAATATAAGTTACTGCCCATACTTCTCTCCTTAGCAAGAGTGTTGGGTTTTCACATTTTGGACTATTTTTGACAAGCAATTTCAGAGATGTCTGCTAAAAAGAGATGTTCAACAAATCCATGTTTCTGGGCTCTTTGCCTTCCAAATAGACTTTGAGTGTTGTATCTTGCTGGAAACTTAGCTTCTGGAGAGGTAGTTTCCACGTGTGACTTTCACATGGGTGACATTAGAGCAGTGGTTCTCAACCTTCCTATTGCCACAACCCTTTAATACAGTTCCTCACGTTGTGGTGACCCCCCAACCATAAAATTACTAGTAGCTGCTCTCTACACACGTGTGACTGGTCCGCGTAAGTACATGATGTGTTTTCCCATGGTCTTAGGCGACCCCTGAGCATTAGAGGGATTGCGCAGACCACTTGGCAACCCTGCTGAATGCTTTCTGGGTGTTCTTTCCATGAACTTGTAGGAGCACAGTGAATTCCTGCTTCGGAACACTGTGGCTAGGTAGTGAGTTGGTGGTTTTTGTTCGAGGTTGATGCCTTTATCTGACTCTGCCCTGTCTTGGTAGTGTGATATGTTTATTGGCAACAGTTGAGAAATTTTACTTGGATATCAATGAGGGCATCCAAAAAAATGTGATTTCATCTTAGAAGAACAAGGAGAGTTTAGTGATGTGTTTGCTTTATCGCTTAACCTTTATTTCTAACAGTAGTATGCATTTCCTGTGCAAAAGTCTGGTAACCCATTTATTCAACACCTATGATGTGCCAGGTGGTATTCTCGGTCCCAGACATAGAGCTGTGAACAGAAATACCTGCCTGTAAGGAGCTCAAAAGAAATAAAACACATATTAGATTGTGAGTCGTACTATGGAGAAAAACAAAGCTGGAGAGGGAATGGAGAAGGACAGAAATAGCAGTTCCATGTTCAATACTGTGGTCCGAGAAAGCCTCACTGAGCTAGTCATGAAGATGCAGAAAATACGAGCAAACAAGCATGCAGAAACCCACGGAAGAGCCTTCCGCACAGAGGGAAGAGCGGGCCAGTGGCCCCGAGGCTGGGGCTTTCGGAATGTCTGTGTGGGCAGTGTGTCGTGGGCGGTGGGGGAGAGGGAGGCCATGAGGTCACGTGATGTGATTGAGAGCCTGAGCACTGGACTCATAAAAGCCCGTTAAAGGTTTTAGTGCAGGGGTCCCCAACCCCCGGTTCCCCTCCTTGTTAGGAACCTGGCTGCCAGCAGGAGGTTAGCAACTGGGGAGTGAAGCTTCATGTCACATCAGTGGTGGCATTGCATTAGTTGTATAATTATTTAATTATATATTACAATGCAATGATAGAACAATAAATGTAGTGCACCTGAATCCCTCCAAAACCATCCCTTCTCCTACCTGCCTCATCTGTGGAAAATTCATCTTCCACCAAAGCGGTCCCTGGTGCCAAAAAGTTTGGGGAGCGCTGCTTTAGAGCATAGCCTACAGGGAGCTCCCATTGATGTGGTGAGGTCCTTTTCCCAGGATTCTCCTGGCTTCAGCTCCCTAATTGGACTTTGAATTCCATCTCATTTGCAGACCAAGTGGCCTCCTGCTTCTGAGGGCCTGGGGCCTTCTCCATGGTGTTTTAGTGAGAAGCCTCATCACCCTGGTCTTGGTTTGATTGTTTTCTTTTTTCCTTTTTTTTCCCTTCCTTTTTCTTCATTCTGTAGGAGCCTCTCATCAGATATTTGTCCTCTGAAAGTTTTATCACCATAAGTGACAAATATGAGAGTCTGCAGGGTAATGATGGCGAGAGCCACTAGTTAGCAGAGACTCACACGTGCCCCGGAGGTGCTTCCTGTGCACTCTGAATGCTTTACCTGTATCAGCTCCCTCAGTGCACAGCAACTCTAGGAACTAGAGTATTATTCTCATTTTATGGGTTAAGGAATTAAGACAAAGGCATTGAAGAAAAATTGCCCAATTTTTGTTCCCCAGCAAGGGTAGGATGAGGATTCAAATGCAGACAGCTGAGGTCCCAAATGTGCTGAGAACCTTTGGAACACCTCTAGTAGCATTCTGGGGGTGTTCCAAAGGGTCCCCTTCCAGAGGAGTGAGCACAAATGAAGTGATTCTAATATACTCTTGCATCTAATACTCATTGCACAGAGATGCCTCTTACAACAGAAGAATGTGTTTTAGTGCTACTGTTAGAGGGAGGACGGTCTCAGGAGTAGAGATGTTTTAGGAGGCAGGTGGGGTGTGTCCCAGCAGGTGGATTCTTTTCTCCTCCTTGCAGGTAAGAGGGAATTTATGCCCTTGAACTCCAGAAGCGGTTCCTCTGTCCCCTGTCCCCTTTCCCCTCAAGGTGAAGGCTGCCGCTCCACGCCCACCTGAGACAACACCATCTCCTTTTCAGCGGTCAGTGACTTCCCGTTGCTGAAAAGTAAGATTATATTTTCCTCCTTCTCCCAGAGGCTGAGCATTATTATGATTAATCATTATATGCGGGTCATTATAATTGTGTGGCAGGACCAAATTCCACCGGGCTTTCTGAAAAGTGTAGGTGGACCTTTGAATTATATTTGCAAAACATACCCTTCCACGCCCTGGCATCTGCCTTGGGCTCCTTTCTCTCCCCTCGGGCATCTTTCCATAGCCTACTATTGTTTTCCTTTCTTCTTTTTTTTGAAGTGATCCTATTTTTCTGGAAACTCTCTGAAAGTTTCCTCAAGTGCTTGCATTTCTTGTGTCCTGTCCTTGTCCTCTGCTGTTGGAGAGTGGGGAGGGGGTGGGAGAGAGAGAGAGAGAGGGAGAGAGAGAGAGAGAGAGAGAGAGAGAGAGCACGAGCAACCCCGAACTCGAGCAGTTATGATGCAGTGTCCTTTGATGACAGACACCCCTCATGCTTCCTGACACCTTTAAGAACAAAATTCTCAATTATCGGTAGCCATATTTTGAGCCATTTAATATTTAAAATGGAGAATCAGTGTCCTAAGGGTAGGAGGGAGACTGAGGGACCATTGTGTTTTTGGTTCTACTGCTTCATGTACGAGACAACATGGGAGTAATGTCTTCTTTATGGCTAATCTGGTTGTCTTCTTTGTAGCAGAGTGTCCATGTGCTGACATATGAGGGCTGTCTGAAAAAAGTCCAGCCATAAATGCCTCTGTTTTTCACATTACATGGCTGGGTACTTTCTGGACAGCCCTCTTGTGTATATACAATGGGAAAAGATGGGGAAAGTAAACCTAAAATTTCCTTCATCAACTTCATAAAAGGCTCCCCGCACCCCAAAAGGGTATGAAGAATGTTCTAAGCTCCTGTGGGTAGGGGATGGGGTCAGGCTCCACTTGGCCGAGATGTAGAAAAATTGTCGCTTTGTATGTACGGGCATGTGTCTGCACACACAAACCCAGTTACTTACGTATCCACGTCGGCAGGGCGGTTTTACATGATCTGAGGTACGGCTAGTCTGTGTCCTGTTACTGAGACGAGAGTAATCGCTGTGGTGTAGTAGAATTATTTCAGATGTGTGCAGCCTTTTTCATATTAACTGTACCATGGGGAAGTGTCGTCTGATGTCTTTTGCAATTCGTTATCCAATTAATCTTCTCCAAATGGCTGCACGCAACATTACACATGTAACCCTAACCACGCTCCACTGTTCACGTGTGTAGCAAGATGGAGATATAATTGGCTGACATGAATGTCACTTGTCACAGTTCTGGTTTAGAAGGGCTAGACCAGTGTAGCGGAAGCATTAACATAACCAAAGTGTTCTGCCCTTTCCTTCCGTGGGTATGTCTGGGTTCTCCTGTTTGGCTTTGGTGAGAGTTATTGCTTTGAATGGGTAAATCAGACACATTAGGTGAACAGAATCTATACGTGGACCTCTCTTTTTCTAGCTAAATCTGTGATTGAGACTTCTAATGAAAGGCTGCCAGAATACACCGTATCTCGTCTGAAAACTACCTTCACCTCTTGTTTTAAAATTAGGAAACTAATGTAACCATATACTAAAAAGTTGAAAAATTAGAGGGTTAAAGGAATTATTCAGCAGTAATGTCCCCTTATTTAGGGTAGAAGTAACTATCTTGGTGGCATGGCGGGTCAGGGAGAGTCAGGGGAAGGCCTCCTGGCTGACGGGGGCGGGGCCTGAGCAGCTGCCAGCCGCCTGCCTGCGGGAGATTGCACTGCAGAGGGGGCGCTGGGGCCCTCTCCTGCTCTCTCTGGGCTCTGAGTCTCGGGCATCGCAGCTCAGCAGTCGCTTCTTTCTGGGTGTGGGAATATATGTCTTTTCTTCTGAATAAGAGCACAGTGTCTGCACTTGGAGCTAGAAACTTGCCAGGGTTATCCCACATTCTTTAGGTCTCCGCTTTTGAGCAGGCTCTTCCCCTCTCCCCACCCTACTCGTCCTATTTACACATGAGCCACGTGGCCCACCTTGGAGTTTTCTTTGTCTTTGTAACTGCCTTCTATCACCCCTCCCCCCATAAAATATGAAGTCGCCAGTTGGGTAAGGCCAAGCTTGGGCGGTGGAGACCCTAGCCAACAGGGTAAGACGACTCGGCCTTAATGAAGCCTGCGCTAGGGGTAAAACCGGTGCGGCCCTCCGCCCGGCGTGCCTGCGGCCTCAGTCTTGTGCTGCTGTGCACCCTTCTGCAGAAGTAAAACCTGCCTTGCCGAGACATTCGAATCTCTGAGTGTTTGTTTGTGGCACCAGAGTTTTATTTCCAACATGGGGCAGCTCCTGTTGGCTCTGGGGCCACTGTCTCCTCCCCTTGTCATGCCAGCCCTAGGAGTGGAACCAGCTTCTGACTGTTAACACGTTCCTGGGTGACTCCCCATCCCAGTTTGGCTCCCATAAACCTCCCAGGTAAAGTCTCTTCATTTGTGCCTCCAGGTGACTTCAGGGAACTTGGCTGATTGAGGAATTTTTGAGGGAAGGAAAGGACCTTCCAGAAGAGAGATGACGTGTGACTCCCACAGAGAAAGAACAGATGTTGGCTCTTGAGTTCATTTAGAGTCCATGCTATAGTGTGTGTGTTTGTGTGTGTGTATTGTGTGGTCTGTAGGTATGTATGTACGTGACACAGGTGTCTGCCTAGCTGAAATGCTAAAAAAAAAAAAAAAAAAAAAAAAAGGCAGCTGCCTCCATTAAGTTCAGGAACTATCCATTGCGTGCCTGTTTTGTGTCAGCTGCTTTTTTTGGCCCTGGGGTGAGGTCGGAGGAGGGTTTTACAAATAGCAACAAGGTAATTAGGGCCCTTGGGGAGTTTCTAGGCTGGAGAAGTTCGAAAAAGCAAACAGTTGGATGGGATGTGGCAGTGCACTGAAAGGTATTCACAAGATTTAGAAAAAGTTGGCTGTGCAGCCTATCAGCAGGAAGCACATCCGAGTGCCTTGGTTAAGTGATACCTGACTTCAAGGAGATGTTACAGGCCTGTCCTTACTGCCCACGTTCAGACGGCAGGGGCAGGAAGGAGACCGTGTGTACCAGAACAGAGGGGGGCCTGATGGCAAGTGCGAAGTGTGCCCTTTCTGTTTGGGACTTGGACTGTTTGCAGATGCATTTGATTCTGATTGTGTCGCTTGCTGGCGTTAAATCCTCAGCTTTGGAAGGGGAGAGGCTCAGGAGAGGCCAAGCCATCCTCTGCCTCCCCTGGCCACCTTGTGTGGGAGCCCTTTCTTCTAAAAATAAAACCTTGGCCTTGCAGAGGCATTCGGCCTGATTGGTAAAGGGTCCTGCTGGACCATGTGGTCCAGGTTAAAATTCTTACTGTTACTGAATGGGTGGCCTTTATATTGGGACACCTTACTTTGCAAGCTAAAATTAGGCTCACCTGCGATCCACCCCTTATAAGTGGGGATGCAGCTTTCCCCGAACGTGACGTGGTAAGGTCCTATGGGCAGTGTTTTGTTTCCTAATTTAGGGTTTAATGAGCCATGTAATAGGTACATGCTCTTCGGTGACTAAAATCACTTTGCAGAATTTCACAGGTAGGTCATAATTCTCTATTGAATATTTTGTGACTTTTTCTTTCACATCTCCAAGAGGTTTCAAGATCCTCATATCATTCTTATCCTTTCTTTGTGTGCCCCCAGTGCTAGGCCCCTGGCTGACCAGTCCAGTGCCCCTTCCTCAGCGGCTTGGACCCAGCGCCCTGAGAGCCCATCCCTTGGGCACTAGGGTAGTAAACCTCCCGGCCTTCGTTTTTCTGCTCCCGTGGTTCCTTTTGTTTTTTTCACTGACTCTTCCCTCTTTGCCCACCTCCTAACAACAGGCATTGCATTCCCCAAGGGTCCAGCTCTTGCTGGAAAACGGGGTTCTTGGTGTCGTCACAGAAAAGAATTCAAGGACATACTGAGTAAGCCGAGCAAGCAGAGGATTTATTTATTTGTTTGCTTGTTAAATTTATTGGGGTGACATTTAATCACATTGGTTCCAGGTGTACAGTTCTATAATACACTGTCTGCGTGTTCACCACCCAGAGTCAGTTCTCTTTCCATCATCTTATATTTGAGTCCCCCTCCCCACCTGCCCTCAGTAACCAGTAAACTAGTGACTGTGTCCATGAGTTTCTGTTTCTTTGTTGCTTTCAGTTTTATATTCCACATGTAAGTGAGGTCATATGGTTCTTTGTTTTTTCTGTCTGGCTTATTTCACTAAGCATGATGATCTCCAGGTCCATCCATTTTGTTGCAAATGGCAATATTTCATCTTTTCTTATAGCTGAGTAATATTCCATTGTGTGTATGTACCACAGCTTCTTTCTCCAGTCATCTGTCACAGGGCACTTTGGTTGTTTCCATGTTTTGGCCACTGTAAACAGCGCTGCGATGAACATTGGGGTACAGAAGTCTTTGCGGACAAAGGTTTTCAAGTTCTTTGGGTAGATCCCCGGAAGGGGCATTGCTGGGTCACATGGTAGCTCCATTCCCAATTTTCTGAGGAACCTCCACACTGCCTTCCACAGTGGTTGTACCAGTTTGCACTCCCACCAGCAGTGTACCAGAGTTCCTTTTTCTCCACATCCTCTCCAGCACTTGTTGTTCCTTGTCTTGTTGATAATAGCCATTCTCACAGGTGTGAGGTGGTATCTCATTGTGGTTTTGGTTTGCATTTCCCTGAGAGCTAATGAGGATGAGCATTTTTTCATATGTCTGCTGGCCATTTGTATTTCTTCGTGGGAGAAGTGTCTGTTCAGGATTTATTAGAGGATTTATTAAAGGAAAGGAAGAGATGCACTCCCAAAATAGTGCGAGTGGGCAGGCCTGGAGAACAGCAACTGCTTGGGATTTCATTAGAGTGAAAGGTCCTCACCGACCACTCTTTCCTGTCAAGAGATGGGATTCCTTTGTCCTTGTGTGGCCCTTGTTGGAACTGTCATGGCATGGCGACACAGCGGGTAGAGATTTTCCCTGCCCACAATGTTAATAGTATTATAATCAGCTAAGGTTCACCTTGAGAGGCAAGATGGCGCCCTGCATCACCAAGATCTAGTTCTGGCCGGTCTGGTAACTGTGCCTTTTCTGAAGAATGATTTCAGTTCCTTTCTCTCTTATCTCCCTTCATATCCTCCTTCCTTTCCTCCCCTCTCTAGCCCTGCAGCCCTGTTCTTTGGCCTGTGGTAATACTTCCTCATCCTTCTTGCCATGGAGAACCCTTCTCCATATCCCTGGTGTCTGGGCAAGTCCCAGGGCCCTCATAAGCCAGGCGCCTCTCCTGAGGGTCAGTACTGCCAGAAGACCTGTCTCCCCCAGACATGCCTTGTTTTGACACAGAATTTTCTCTCCTGCTCGCTGGTTGAAATCCTGCCCAACTTGGAACTAGGCTTGTGTGTGAAACCCTTCGTGTTCTCTCCCAGCCAGACTGCACTGCCACACAAGTTGGTCCTGCCTTCCTAGGTGCGGGCAGTGCCTCCCTCTGAAGGGAGACTCATCTCACAGGGGCGTGACACAGAAGGATGGTGTGGAGCTAGGAGAAATCCTGAGAACAACGTCTGTGTGTCTGTCTCCCTCACCAAACCATGCGCTGAGGGGCAGGGCTTGTTCTGTTCACATCTTTGCCTGGAACCCTGCAGGCCTTCAGGAAGGCCATGTGGAGCTGAAATAAAGGCGTGTGGGAGCGTTAGCCCTGGGAACTGACCGACAGCGGAGGAGTCAGTTCTCAGCCCCAGCTCCTGTGTGAACAGAGGCAGGGTGGTGAGGGGTGTGGAGTCTGACCACGGTTTAGATAGATTTGTTTCCACACCTCTTAATCAGGACCCATTTTGTAGATGGAAAGTCACGGCCAAGCACCTTTGTAAAGTTATCCCTAGCTGTCATGTCAGTACTTGTGCTTTATGATCATTTCCTTCCTCTCGATTTTTCCCCCCTCAGGCTACACTGAAGAAGAATCCATGGGCCTAGGAGGTAATGACTCTCCCCTCCCCCTCCAGCTGGCCTCCCATTCTTCATGCTTCCGACCCCTGCTTGCCCCCTGTCTCCCTGGAACCCCACATGCCTGGGCTGGCTTCGTTGGCAAATGGTTTCTGCCTCTTTCTCCATCACGTGGTCTAATTAGTGTTCGGCCTCGGGGCAGCTTTGAGCATATTAGAAAAAGGCCCTCTTTCCTGCGTGGGGATGCAGCCCGCAGGCCGGGGAGCCCAGCCTGGCTAGCTCGCAGGCCCAGGCTTCAGACTATTCAGCAGGAAGCCCTTGGGCAGTGGGCAGCCTGCGCAGCTGTACGGGGGGTGGGGTGGGGTGTGGGGGGGTGCTTTGCATCAAGCCGAGCCCTCGTGCCATCTGTTCCAGTCTCGTAGCTGGGAAACCTGCAAGCATAGTGAGTGGCTTCTGTTAATGAATTTTCCCTCCCGTTGGGTCTTCAAATAATTCTTCATCCGAGTGGTGTTTCCTTGGTGCAAGTTTTAAGAACACAAAAGACCCTGAGAAGTACTAAACAATTTTAGAGAAGGTACCATTTGAACACACCTTCCTAGATCTTTGGTATACTCTGTGCCCTGGCTTTGTTTTACTCTCTTAATGCTTGGCCTTGTATTTTTTTTTTCTATAAACACACAATGTTCAGATCTTACATATTTTTATTTTATTCACCTACTCTGCCTCCTAAGTTACTAGATTTTTGTTGCTTCTATACTGCTTGACAATATAGATTTTATTTCTTACTCCTGATTGCTGTCTTGATTTACCAATGTTTTCATAGTAATTTAGAACATTTTACTCCAAAACCTTAGAAATGTAATTAAAAACACAAACTGCTGGGGTGGCAGCCGGAAGTGCTGGCGTACAGCCCGTGTGACAGCTGACGGCTGCCTGGGCAAGCTCTGTGCTGTGGGTCCCTCTGCAAGTTTACCTGACGGTCTTTAACTCCCTGGGCTCTAATAATGGAGGCAGGGCTGCAACTGGCACCCTAAATATAACGATCAAGTTCCAGTTCACAGGCATTCGAGGTTTCACAGGATAAAAGGACACAAGCCTTAAAACAGTGAAGCAAACAAACTGAAATTCTGTCTAAAATTTATAGCAACAAGACCTTTCTGGTTAATTAAATAATGTTTTTAATTACATTTCAATGTTTGAATTTTATTTATCTTTATATATTTAACACTAGAACAGCACACAAGTCTCAGAATCAAGCTATCTGCATACTGTCAAGAACGAAATCTCTTTAGAGCAAGGCTTCTCAACCTTGGCACTATTGATACTTTGGGCCGGATAATTGTCACTGTTGGAGGCTGTCTTGCACATGGTAGGATGTTTAGCAGCATCCCTGGCCTCTGTTCACAAGGTGACAGCAATATCATCCCTCTCCCTAAGCGGTGCCAACACACACCGTCTAACAACGTCTCCAGATGTTGCCAAATGTCCCTGCCCTGAGGACAAAAGTGCCCCCACTTGAGCAGCACTGGGTTTATACTTTGTTCATACACCTTGAATATCACTTTCTAGACTGAACCCCTTCTATCTGTCAATTTAGAAAAACATTTTGATATATATTCAACAGTACACTATGGAAAGATTCTTCTCATTTGGGTTTCTCCAGGTGCTAGATTACACACAATGACAATTTGCTGTGTGGGGAGATGACCAGCCTTCCGCCTTTGTGTGCTTTCGTGTGTCTTTGTGTGGTGTAATAACGATAACACGCCGGTAAGCCTGAAGTCTGTTTCCTCTGGCCATGTAAATGAGCCCTTCGAGTTCTTGCATCTCACAGGCTCGGCTTGCTCAGGAGCTAGACACAAACAAAGCCAAGGGCATGAACGACCCCTTGGTGGTCAGTCCAGTGGCTTTGTGTGTGGGGTGTGATTGTCTGGGGCGTGTTGAATCTTTGCAGATTCAGTAATGGGTGGTACTTCTGGGCAACTGAATAATTAAAGGGAGATGCATTCAAATAGCATCAAAATGTCCTATGAAGAGGCTCCAGTGCAATTATCATTTTTATTAGTTTTCTAATTTGAGGAATATTGGCTTTTTGCAGGGCTATGCAGACTTCCTTGCACAGGTCATGAAGAGGAATTTATTTCAGATCTTTAAGCACTTAAGGGCCTATAAGAAGTATATGGTCTTCTGAGCTCTGAGCCTGGCCTGGGAGGACACTAAGATGCACTAGAAGGGGACGTGATTTAAAGTCAGGAAAGAAGGATTGTATAGCCCTGAATTTTAGATGTGTTGATGATGGAGCCCTCAGTCAAGTTGCTTCTCTCTCTCCTGGACCCCAGTGCTTTTCCTGTTAAATAAAGATGCTGGATTGGATAGACCATCTCTAAGGACACTTCCAGCTCTAAGTGAAAATGTATGGTTTTAATTAAAGTGATAATGAGCTTGGTATTTTCAAATATAATTAAACTGAGTCAAAGAGGTATCTTTTTAAGAGGAGAGATAGTGGTAGGATATTAAAATTTATATTTATTCCATCAGTGAAACTTTCAAATGAAGGATGTAATTAATGTTGCCATGGAGAAGCTGTGGATTAAGAATCAAAACTCTCTTTGAATCTTCTTCATTTTATCTATTTTTTTTTAATTCATTTTTATTGTTAGACTTATTGGGGTGACATCTGTTAGCAAGGATTACATAGGTTTCAGGCATATAATTCTACAGTGCATTGTCCACTTGATGTATAATAGTCTCTGCTCTGAAGCGAGCTTCTCTGGAAGATTCATTCGTGTGCCTGTGTCTGGAGGCTGAGAGTGGGGGTGACTCTATCTTCCTCTCTCTGCGAATCTGAATACCCGGGTGCAGTTCTGGCTTTGCTACATGATTTTTGGGAAAGACACTTTATGTCTCAGGACTCAGTTCTCACTTTAATGTGAACAATTAAGCTTCGGTCTTGTGGAGAAAAGGTTAACATCACAGGTGTAACCCTGCTTGTGGCAACTTGGCTAGTGAGCAGTTCTCTATACTGATATTAAACTCTCAATGAGTAGAGTGGCTCTCTGAGCTAAACTGCCCATACAAACAATATAGTTTATGCTGAACACCTGCTTGCTTTCTGGAAGTCTGGAATTTTGGTACGTGCTGGGCAGAAGGTACAGTAGTCCCTCCTTATTCATAGGGGATACATTCTAAGAGCTCCAGCAGATGCCCGTGTTGGGGAGAAAACTTTTCCTCTGTCCTTCTAGGCTCTCTTGACTGGTCTAATAAATAAATCAGCATTAGACAGATTAACAAGAGAAATTAGCCAAATTTAATTACATACAAGAGTCAGAGACCCCGCACACATGAGAGGTTCAGAGACAACAATGTAAAATGAGGTATATGTGACAGCCTGAACTGAGGAGGGAGGTAAGAGGCTTGAGGATTCCAAGGGAAGGAGGTAATTTGCAGAATGGTAAGATGGGCAGATGTTCAGTTATTAGGTGTTTGCCCTGCCATATATAAGTCATAAAAAGTTATCTTTAGTAATAACTCTTATTATTGTCAAGGCCCCTACTTTAAATTCTTCTGGGCAGTTAAGAGGGGGTGGGAAGAAGTTTCTCCTGAGCCCACAGTCTCAATTACCTTCAGCTCAAAATAATCCACATGCCAAAGTAGGACATCCTGGGGAGATCTGTTCTGAACCTCTTCAGTCCCACCTTTGAAACTTCTTGAGAAGTTTCACATTCCAGAAGTTGGTTCAATAGATTGCTTCATCTCATTGAACCAGGCCCTTAGTTCTAAGAACAGGTCAGTTCAGTTAAACAGTTGTATCTAATTTCAGGAGGCAGTGATACAGGTGGGCTCCCAAAGTTAGGGCTATATGGTGTGAGCAATCAGGTATTTAATAATAGGTATTTCTGTGGAAATAAAAGAAAAACAATGGTTAATGATGGGAGCAGGCTATAATCCCCGTTTCTGAGTTCTGAAAACAGCCTGTGGGGAAGCTATCTAGATGTCTGGCTCAAAGCATCTTTAAGATGGAGAGAGGGCAGGCAGTGACAATCTGATAGATTTTCTTGGTCTATAGTTTGAATGTCTCTGGTGATCTTTCTGAGTGGCCACACAACAAACATGAAGATAGTTCATATATGACCTGCTGTGATGATTTCTCTGGAAGTTATATCAAGTTATCTAACTTCAGTTTGCAGGGCTTCAGGAAGTTAGGTAGTTTTAGTTTTTAATGACTCCAAGCCAGGAAGATGGGGGAAAAAAAAACCAAAAAAAAAAAAAACGGAAATGTTAGTTTGGAGAGTCATAGCTAGATTTTAGAAGAAACTAGAACAATTCAGGATCCAGTCCAGTTTATAGATAGGAAGAAAACCTTTGAACACAGTGAATAGTACTAAAATTTAATGTCCACAAAGATGAGTTACTAAAACATTATTTTTCTCTAAAATCACCCTGTTTTGCCAAAGATAGCCAAATTAAGACTAATTTGGTTGCAAAGTAAGTCTAGTTTCAATAAACTTTGCCTGCTATTTACATAGGTACAACAAGAATAGTAATTAACCATATAGGCTCTTTCAAATCTGCTTTGCTGGAACTTAAAGGAAGTTCAGATCGAACTTTTAAAGACCTTTCGAGGGAGGATAAATAAAGATAGTGTGAGATTTCATTATGCTACGCAGTTTAAAAACTTAGGGATTGTTTATTTATGGGATGTCTCTGTTTAATATTTTCAGGTGGTGATTGAGGCAGGTAAATGAAACCATAGAAAGTGAAACTATGGATGAAGGGGCACTACTATGCCTACGTGATGAGTCCCTGATAAAATCCCTGGGTGCCGAGTCTCTAACGAGCTTCCCTGGTTGATAGCAACTTATTGCTGGAGGAATTAGGTATGTCCTTTGTAACTTCCCTGGAAGAGGGTTCATGGAAGCTTGTGCCCAGTCTCCTCTGCATTTTGGTCCACACACCTTACCTTTTCCTATTCAGCTTTGTATCTTTTTGCTTTAACTTAGCCAGGGACATAACTATACATGCATTCCTATGAGTCCTTCTGGTGAACCACTGAATCTGGGTTTGGTCTTGAGGACACAGGCCATAGGTACTCTAAAACTCTCTGAAAAATCTATACCATAGAATTGTTTGGATTATTATTCTTTTTTTCTGAGTAAAAATGATTTCAATCTTAGGCTTTTTTCTCCCCTTAGCTTGGTAGTGAGAAAAGGTCATGGTGTAGGCAAGTGGGTGTGAGCTGGCAGAAATCCTCTTCTTCATTGGTCAAACCATAGCCTAGTTTGGGCCATTAAATGTGTGCTTTCAATTGTAAGAAAATAAATACAGGTGAGAAAGGGTCAATGTAAAGTGAGACAGTAGCTAATGTCAACTGCAGGTTGTTGCCATCAATTCAATGCCAACAGGAGTTCCTAGTTTGGGGTGTAGTGAATGTGGAGAATTCATTGAGTGAAAAACAGCTCAGGTTTTGAAATAGCTTGGCTGAAACACCTGAATTGGGAGACAGCTTGGTTGTTAAAGCTCTGGTTGGCGTTATGTATAGTTCCTGCTGTAGCTCCAGCTGGGGAAACACAACCTTTAGTGTAAATTGAAAGCACTCTTTATTGAAGCAGAGGTGAAGCGGGCTCATATGGAGAAGAGTGCCAACACTTGGTCCCTGATTGGTCTTTTTCTATGCAAATGAGGGCTCCAAATCCTCACAATTTGATTGGTCCAAATAGCACTGTCCTGATTGGTCAGAATGGAGCCACTGCTTGATTGGTAAAGATGCAAATGAGGATATAGCTGTGCAGTTCCAATGGGACAGAGAAGGTCTCATTTCAATCCCAGCTCTTGCATGAGGGCTGATGCAGATGGCGGAAGTACAGAGCAGGAGGTTTAACAGTCCAGTCTGTGGGTTTTTCCTGGAATGCAGCATGCATGCAGGACCTCTGTACAAATGGCTGCTAGACTTGGGTTGTGAATGTGAGCCCAATTAACCAACAAGGGTCCTTTTTGGCAGGTATATTCTTCTTGGGATCACCTCTAGGCAATACCATTTCAGCCATGATCCTATTAGCTGTTTTTGTTTGTTTTACATAGCACTGTGTTCTTCTATGTTGTTGAATTGGATTTTTAAGACTGAGGTTTTATAATTTGAGTGCTTTTTTTATAATTTTATAATTTGAGTGCTTATTATTTGAAGAAGTCCTTCTGTGAATCGATTCCAGATTTATGTTTGAGGTGAAGCCAACGTGAGTGGGAAAGTAGTGTGAGCCTTAGCATTGAGCATCCTGATTGAAAGAGATGTGTGCACATTGTAGCAATCAAGAAGGTTTTGTTTACTAGCAATAGAAATCCCTCATATTAGTTTAAGTGAAATAAATGAGAATGTATTACATAATGCCGTTAGTTGGATCCATGGCCTCAAGTGATGTTGTCAGAACCTTGTCCACATCCCCCACCCACAGCCTCTTTTCTTCTGTGTCAACTTTGTTCTCAGACTGGTTCTCCAGTATGCGGTGGTCTTGAATTGTCCCTGAAGGCAGGGTCAACTTAGTATCAACTACCCACACTGGGAAGGGACAGACCCTCCCAAAAGAAAAGAACTCTTTACCAGAGGAAGAAATAAAGAAGAATGAACAAAACAACTAGTGTATGTGTTCATGGGGATGCTGGGAAAAGGCTCCGTGGTATGCACAAAGTTGAGTGTTGTAGGTCCCATTGTCATTGGGTGCATGCCTTTCAGGATCACCTCTAAGTAGGGAAACAGAATATGGCCTTATTTCCCTGATGGATAATAATTGTATAGAGGCTTGATCTGGGCCAGGGACGGGGAATGTGATCGTGGCTAGAATGCTAGTCCTGCCTGCAAAGGGTGGTATGTAGTGTGAAGCAGAGTGAAGGCCATCTTCTTTATGAATGTAGGTAGGGGTTCTTCATTTATATTTTCTTTTTAATTTAATCTTTGCAGTTAAATTTTAACAAAACCCTAATTCTGTTCTGTCATATACAGGTGAGAAGGAAGTTGCTCTGCTTGAAGTGAGGTAGGAGGGGCATGGGAGGCCCTGTGGGATCCCTAACGCCTTGAACTTACAGCATCTAAGGAATTCATTTTGAAGAACCTGAGGTGGATGGGCCAACTGTGGCAGAGAGTTTGGGAATGTTTAATTCACTGTCCTGATACCTAATTATCAGTTATTTATCAGCACTGAGTGGAAATAAAACAGATTCTGTCTGTAAGAATAATTGTCACAAAATCAAGCAAAACCATGATTCATTTTCCTTTTCTTTTTGGGCATCAGCACTGATTCAGTCTTTGATTGATAGCTCAGTACCATTGAGAGATTGTTCCATTCCATGTAAAATGCCAAAACCAAAACCAAACAAACAAAAACAGCTCTCCCTCTATGAAATCCCATCCGCGCTCGGTTTGGGTTATTTGTGTCAGGTAACCAGCTGCAGGAGGGGTCTTTTGCTTGGTGATATCCTGGGATGCCTATAATTTCACAATGGAGGGTTGTATCTGCATATTCGTTCTTATGGCTGATCCCCACCTTCTCTCGTGAAACTGTGTTGATTGTATGATGGATCTGATGATGTCTTGTCTTTGCTTTTGTAGTCTCCTCACTTTAGAAAGCTCACAGGACAATGCAGAGCTAGAAACCAGACTTAAGATTCTTTTCTTTATTCTTGTTTCTACCTTTTTGTAGGCTATGAAAGCTGGTAATTTTATTGAAACTTAATAGACCATGGGGCACCCCAAAATATATCAGTTAACATAAACTTTCAAATAAAGTGAATCATATTTGTTGAGTAAATTACCTTATTCTATTAGAAATCCTATTAGGGTCTAGTTGTATTATTTTAAGTGGTAAATAGGAATGCTAAGGTTATGCAAATAACTACCTTGGATGATGCCAACCTTTAAAAAAGAGGCTATGAAAGTTTCAATCCCTGTTGCTTCTCCGCCTTTTGGCTAAGATCAAGTGTAAATTTTCAACCCCTAACAGAGGAGACAATGTAGCAAGTAGAGACCTGATCTTCTTAGCCACTTGTCAAATATGTCCCATGTCTGGGACAGTTGTGGCATTGAGAATATATACATTTGTTTCTCATCTTTTTAATTCTCCATTAGCATAATCTCTAAATGCAAAGGAAACATTGTCTTACAAATGAAGAAAGGTACTATCTTGGGGACTTCAATTTTGAGAAGTCTCTGAGTTTTTATTTTAATTTTGAGTATATTGAAAAATAGTGGATCAGTTTGATTTTTTCAGTGGACAGTAGTAGGACTAGGTAGTCTAAAATGCCAGCAACTTAAATCTCCGTTTAGACAAGCCCTTTGTGGCCAAATCCAGTTTGAATCTGTGATGGCGAGCAACTACATAATAACTAATTTACGGGGGTCATATCCAAAGTGCTGAGGCTTGTTTCTTTGGTTGTGTTGCATGAACCTCTATCTCCACCTTGGATATCCATGTAGGTACATACACAGAGTAAGGCAAGCAAAGCACACAAAAAGATACACAGTAAAATGGAACACTCCCTGTCCCCTCTGAGGTAATCATCATCAACAGTTCGTTGTGTAACTTCTCTCAAATTTTATCTGCATATGGATGTTTTTATTTGTGTTCACACACGTATGTATACACATATTTTAATAACCACTCTGTGAATTACTTTGTTTTATTTACTCGGTACCTTTTGTGGCATTACAAAATCTTTTTCAAGAGCTTAATGATATCATCTCATAGTATGAATGCATGATCATTTATTAAATCCCTTACTAGCGGATGCCTGAGCAGTTAATGTTTTGCTGTTAAACATCTGCAGTAAACACTCTTGTATATATTCTTTCTGCACCTGTATTTCTGCACAAATATAGACTACATTTCTCAAGGTAAAGCTGCTGCATTCAATGAATGTGTATCTTACCTTTTTGCTGAACATTTCCAAATTTCCCTTCAAAGAGGCTTCCCCACTGACATTGAATGAGAGGATTTGTATCCCTATAACCTTCCAGCACTCAGCATTTAGAAAGTTATTTTATTTTTGTCATTTTAATAGGTGAAATGGAACTAATGTTTTTTTTTTTAAATTAAGTTTTGCTTTCTTATGGTTATTGGCTCTTTTAGATTCTTTTTTCTGAAATTGACTGTTCATGTACTTTTTTCACTTGTCTTTTAGAATCTGGGGCTTTTTAAAATCATGATTTTCAGTATTCTTTTTAAAAATTACAGTATAATAGACATACAGAAGTGTGCACAGGTCAGATTCATGCAGTTTGACTAATTCTCACAAGATGTACACACCTGTGTAGCCACCACTCACACTCACTCAACTTTGTCCTAAAGAAGCCTTCTCCTGTCCGCTCCCCGTCACCACCCCTGCCCCAGAGGTAACCATGGCTCCCCTGAATTCTACCACCGGGCATTAGTTTTTCTTAATGTTACACAAATGGGATCATACATCGATGGTCTGTCCCATGAATGCTTTCATTTTTGCCTTTCTTTCCTTTATCGTTACGTGTTGAGATGCATACATGTAGTCGCAAGTAGCTGTAATTTATTTGTTGTCACTATTGTGTAGTATTCCATTGGACACATATACCACCAGTTTATTCATTCTGCTGTTGAACATTTGTATTGTTTCCAGTTTTGATAATGATGGACACTCCTGCTGTGAACATTTTTGTGCCAGTACTATTCTGTCTTAGCTACTGTAGTTTCAAAATGAATCTTGATACCTAGTAGTGACTATCTTCTAGTTTTGTTGTTGTATTGTCTGGGCTGTTCTTTACTCTTAGCTTTACATTTAAACTTCAGAATCCTCCATCTTATGAATTTTCTCACCAAAAGTTGATAGAATTTTGATGGCTAATATTGAGTCTTCTAATTTATGAACATGGTATATCCCTCCATCTGTTTAGTCTTCTTTCATTTCTCTTAGTAATGTTTTATTATTTTTCTAGGTAGAGATCTTAGACTTTTTCACTAGTTTATTCCTAGGTATTTGATTTTTATGCTGTTAAAAATAGTATCTTTTAAAATTGCCCTTTTTTTTTTTTTTTTACAGTTGTGGCTAAGGTAGAAATAACTGGTACTTATGTATTGACTTAGTGTCTGGTAGCCTAATGTATGGCTGAGTTCACTTTTTTTGGTTCCCTGGTTCTTTCTGGCAGTTTGCCATACCTCACTGTTCTAATAATTGGGGCTTCATGGAGAGCTGAGGCATGGAGGGAAGCCGCATGCAGCTTTAATTCCAATATCACAATGCCTTACTTTTGATCTTGGTAGTCTACTTTGGGGGCATCTCCCTGCCTTGTGAGAAAGAGAAGACGGCATGTCTGATAGTGCAACCTCTGCTCCTTTCATTGAAAATGCCGTTGGTTTTCTAACTAACCGATCCTTAGAGTGGATGTCTGAGCAATTACTCCTTTGGTCTCACCTCCCTTGCTCTCTAGTGTGTGGAGCGTGGGGAAGGGGTTCAGGAGTGGATGGTGCAGCTCACTCCCCCACTTGGCATTACATATAAGCGTAATATTTGTGCTCTTGATGACTGTGCCACTTGAGTTCTGCATATGACTTGATTGAGATACGTTATCAGCTCTCAGCATCTTCCTTAGGACAATGTAAATTTTAATGTATTTGGAAGATACTCTTTATGACTTGTGGTTTGAGATTGACCTTTTCCTAGTTTCTTTGATCATTGTGTTCTCTGGTTTTCCATGCTCCTTGTAGCTTTAGTGGGTTTTACAGAGGAGGGCAACAGGGAGGGAGGAAGGGAAGAGGCCTTTATTCTGCCATGCTGAACTTTTATTCTCTGAGTGATAATGTTAATGGTCTTCTAATGAATTTGATTAGCTCAGATAAATAAAGATTCAGCCCATTTCTTTTAGCCAAGTCTTTGAAGTCTCAGTCAGTGCATTCATGTTTCCTATAATATATTCTGTTCTTTAAAAAAGTTTCTTAGCAGCCCTTTAAACTAAAGTGGCATGATGTCAGCATAGCCAGATAAAGGGCCATCTTAGTGACCGGACAAGAATGACCTTAGGTGGCACTACCCAGGCCATTGCTCATTCTTGTTGCCCATAATACTAGGTTTTGGTTCTGGCATGAATTAATCATTACAGGTTAAATAAAAACCAGACATTATTATTAGGGTTTAGCAATCCCTCAAGCATTTATTGCTCAACAAGCCTGTATTGAGCGCCAGCTGTGTGCTGGGGCTTTCATAGGTCTTGGGCACAGAGGGTTAAGTACAATGTAACCCCTGACTTCAAGTTTGCATACACAGGTTGGAGAAGACACAGGATCTTTTCTGTGTGATACAAGGTGAGAGCACTAAGGGCAGGAGGCTTTGGGTGCCAGAGGAGAGACACTGAGCCAACTTAGAAATAATGGACTTAGAATGAGCATGCAAACTTCAAATTCCCAGTCACCAAAAAGGTTACAGAAGACAAACTCTGCAAGTCTGTTTTATAAAATTTTCCACTACCTCTGTTTTTGATTCAATGAATGGTATTTACTAGGCAAATGTAGCCATGCTCTCGGATTAAGGAATAGTTAGGGCTTTCAGAGGCCTATGTCATCAAATTATTAGGCAAGTAACTGCTATATGCTTAGCTCATCACAACAGTGTGTGGCATGTAATGGACGCTTAATAAGCATTTGTTTGTTGAATGAGAATGATTGGTGAGCTCAGGCTGCCTCTGTTAGTCTGACAGGGTGGGTTGGAGGATGGGATTTGAATGTAGTGTGTGGTACATGGGCAGGGATGTAGCCAGGTCTGCCATGCACAGGCAATACACCCTTTCTTGAGAGCTATATTGGCATCATGGGAAACCACAGCACAGGCAGGAGTAAAATTATGTGCAAGGGAGAATATGAGCACTGTCTGGAAAAAATCCAGCCATAAATGCCTCTTTTTCATATTACGTGGCTGGATACTTTCCGGACAGCCCTTGTATGCAATTGATTTTCAGCCCAAACTGTGCTTCTGCCGTTCGTTCTGGTGAGTGAGGTCTTCGGGATGAATGTACCACCAACTGAAGGGGGATTGTTTACTCCATTGAAGAGAGTCTTGCTTGTCATAAACATCCATAACAGTTGGGTAACCGTGGCTTCAGGCAGCTCTTCCTCCTCCTCATTCCCAGTTTGTAGAAGAAGCAAACTGAAAGTGTGCTGTATGGTTGAAGAAACTTCAACATGAAAAGCTGGACTATTGAAGCTGGTGTCTTCCGTGTGTGTGACTGCTGAGAACCTGTCTATCTATACGGGATCTCTTCCTGTTAAGTGACAGCTGTCCTGCCCACATCCCGTATCGTGGATGCCTACTCTGGAATGCAGGTGGTGTGTTTCATTGTGCTGACTGAAGCTGAGTGAGTACATGGTGTGTGTTGGAGGCAAGCATGGATGCCCTGGTCCATGGGGGAGACTCTTTTTGGATTGTTCTCATTCTGATTCTTTTTCTCGTGTGCAATTCTGGGCTAGCTCATGGGTTTCTCGATTCAGGGCTGCTCTTGCTTTTCCTATAGTCCTAGGTCTTTGTCATTTACAGATGTTCCAAGTTCGTCTTTAAAAGAATGATCCTTATAGAGGCTGGTTTTTCTGTTATGCCCCATGGAGTGCTGGCTGTCACTCGGTTTGCTCAGAGAATGGCTGCCTGGTAACACAACGGGGCCTCTTGTTATGTTGAACCCTTAGTCCTGTCTGCTTTCTCTCTGAAGACTCCGTTTACTGCAAATCTGAGCTAAGGTGTTACTTCAATCAATCAGTCAATCAATCAACCAGTCAATCAGAATGGGTCTAATGCCTCGGGTCAGACAGGTGCCCAAGAGCATGTGCCCCATCCAAAAACAGGTCTGGCACTCCTGGGTGAAAGGGCCAGCTCAGCATCAGCAGATCTCAGTTTTTCCAGAGAAGCCAAAAATCTAGGTATTTTTCTCTCTTCGCTTCTCTTCTCTTCTCTTCTCTTTTCTCTCTCTCTCTCTCTTTCTTTCTACATCTGTGATGGCCCCTGATTTAAAAATGTTGGTAGCCAATTTTACTTGAATAATACTTTATAGGTCAAACAAAAACTTCCAGATTTTATCCTCAGGTACCCCTTTTGCAAATTTGCATTTAGACAATAAAATACAAAGTGAAGTCACTGCTATAGCTGAGGATGAGTAATTTTATGGGCTAAGTTAAGTGATAGTTTGGTTGATTTATTTTTCAAACTAATTTGTCTTCTTTTCCTTCAATGGCTAAATTCAATATCTTATCACAAATTTTTGTAGTGGTTATGATCTAATTTGAGTGGAAGAGAGTCTGGAAGCTACTGGAGGTTCTAGTGAAGTGAGTTACAATGTAAATCTATTCATTTTGACCCCTCTTAGCTGCATGTCTTCTGCCTAGCTTGTAGCAAGCATGATGAAGGTGGCTAAAGGAAAATTGGGTTCTCAACTTGGGTTAGTTCCATGGCTGTGGGTGGGGTTGTTACCAGGCATCTGTTTGACAGAGGTGGTCTAATTAAAGTGGTATTGATTTATTAACAGAGCTCTACTGGTCCCATAATTTAGCAACTTGGAGGTGTGATGGGGCCTAGGGTCTTGCTAAAGAATGCTAGGGCTCACGGTAATTATTGCCTGATTTTGGAGAGAATGACAGATGGGTCCTCATTGTTGCCCTTAATGAAAAAGACATTCTTTGGTTAACGTTGTTGGGGGGCTCTGGCGTTGACCCTCCGTTTCCTTGCTCGCTATGCACGCATTTCCAAGGCACTTTGTCTGAACCTCTGCAACCCTCCCGCAAAGCCTGCTGATGATTCAGCTGCGGGATTTGCATTTGGCTTTGCCCTGACAATGGGTTGCCTGGGTCTCTCCACTTTCCAGCTGTCTTTCTGTTTGAATTTGAGTTTCCAGCTGACATGCTTTCTGGCCTGAATGTGACTTAGTTAAAAGAAGGTCTGGCCTCTAACCAGGCCTGTATAAATATTTATTTAAGGCTTCTGTTTTCATTGTGTGTTTCTGGGAGTATAGCTGTTATTACCCCCTTGACACATAAATGAAAGTAGAGTGTAAGACAAGCAAAAAGCTGGGAGTCAGGAGGTCCCTTAGACATGGAGTGGCATTTTGCTTCTGTTGCATACCCTGGCTTGCCTGGCCCTCCACCATACTCTGGTGAACTCTTTGGGGAATTAGCAACCCACTCATGTAGGTGATTCGGCCTAGAGAGATGGATTTCAGACACTTAGACATAATAAAGACATGTAAGGTAGCCAGAAGCATTCGTGAACTCACAATACAGTCACAATCTGTCCCTGATGAGCATTATAAATCTGGTTTCTGCTATTCTGTTTTAGGTTTGGGCTGTATTGTTTTGAGTTGGGCATTTTTCTCCCCCAAATACAATGGATGACTTTTTCTGATTTGAATGGCCCATATGATAATTATAGAAAACATGGAAAATACAGTGGAAAAAAACTGAAAGGAAAGAAATCAACTCAAATATTTCCACCCACCAGATTAACCACTGCTCTCAGTTGAGGGCTGCCCCCGACCCCATAGTTGTTTTCAATAATTTTAAAAAACATAGTGATATGGTAAAGCTAGTTATATATCACATGTATCATCTTGTATCTTGCCCTTTTCTACCTAATTTTTTGCTAAAACAATAGGGAAAGTTACTTCCTAACTTTCCTTCTCCTCCCTTTTGCCTTAGACAAAATGGTCTGACATGCCAGGTGTTCTACCTCAGGGCCTTTGCACAGACTCTTCATATTATCTGGAAGGTTCTTCCTCTAAGTGCCTACATGGCTCACTCCTTCACCTCCTACATCTTTGTTCAAGTGTCAACCTCAGTAAAGCCTCTCTGACCTCCCTATTCAGTTTATACCTAGATTAGCCAGAATACTTCCAGACCTGAACCCATCTTTTCCCATGGTACCCAGTACTGATGGCACTAAACATATCACCTATCTGTTTATTATCAATGTCATTATTCTAATTAATATGCTAATATAAGCATTAACCAACACTACTTTTGTAAGTATTTTAAATAGCTCCATACTCATATAGCTTATTTTTTAAATGGACCATACTTTAATCATCACCCCACTGCTGGACATTTAGATTGTGTCCAGTGTTTTGCTATTATAAAGTGTATAAACCTACTATGAACCTTTTGGGTATCAAGTGGTTTTTTTTTTTTTTTCTTTTTGGTATGTGGGTAACTCCCTGACTGGGAAACGAACCCAGGCCGCAGCGCTGACAGCACCAGCACCAAAGCCTTAAGCCACTACACCACCAGGAAACTCCCTGGTTTTCATTTTTTAGACATTAAAAGATTCTTGGGTATGGAATTACTGGGTCAAGTTATATTGTATTAAGGCACTTGTCTGCAAGTGATACAAACTCAACTCAAACTGGCTTAAGCAAATTAAAGGAAATTATTGGCTGGCATATTTGGAAAATACAAGGGTAGACTTGAAGCAGGGCTAATTCCAGAGGTTCAGGTCATGCCATCAGGGGTCTGATTCGTATGGGTCCTACATAACGAATACCTGCTTTGCCCTTGGTTGGCTTCATTCTGAGACAGCCTTTCCACATTTCAGGCAAATTGCTGCCTTCAACTCCTGTTTGCATCCCACCTCCTCAGCACTTTCTTCGTAGAAAGCCACCCCCTTCCCTGTGTTTTCAGCAACAACTCAGGACAGGTTGTCCTTGGTTCACATTGAATCATGCCATCTTTGAGTCATTCACTTTGGCCATAGGACAAGGATATACTAGAGTCGGGGGGGGATAGTGATGTCATCCCACCCAAACCGCACAGTCTGAGGGGAGGGTGCTGTTTCCCAGGGGAGACTCAGGGTGCTCTGACCTGGCAGGTGGGCATGGGGAATGGATAGCGGGCAGGCACCAAGCTACAGATCTTCATTTTGCTTATGAACATTTTAAGGACTCTGTGTCTCTGTTTAAAAAAAAAAATCATAAAAAAGATAAAAATGAAGAAGAAAGAAAAAGCCTGCAAAGTGAGAGGATCCCACTCACTCCCTAAGCATGGCTTTTAGGGTGTGCAAGGCCCGCTGGGCCGGATGGCAGTGTGCCTCTCCCCTCACCACTGACGAGTCAGAGGTGAAGTAAAAGTGGGAAACCGGCCCCCAGCTCCCTGGGGAACGGCCCTGGTGACTCTTTGCTGTTACTTCATGTTGAGAACCGGGGTGTTGCTCACAAAGTGGGGGCGGCCTGAGCAAGGCTGTGTGGAGGGCTCTGTAGTGTACCGTGGGTTTTCCATGCAATTTGTGGCATTTTCTCCCCTTCCATCTCACCAGGGAGATTGGATGGAGGCAGTTGGTAGGCAAATGATGCATGTTAATCCTTCCCTTCTGCAAAGGAACCTGGGTTAACTTCAAACCCTCTTGCTCACGTTAGCCTTCATGCACGGGGGATAGAATAGTATTAATATTCCATTGAGCAGGTTGAATTTGCTCACACAAACAGGACTTTCCACTAGAGTTCTTTGAGTGTGAAATCATGGACACTGATACAGACTGAGTCAGGGAACCTGCACCATGCAGTGGCCAGGTCCTCTGTGCAGAGTCTCTGAGATAAGTGTTGTTGTTTTCTCAATATAATCAATTGGGTGTGTCCCTCTTTGAATTCTCTAGCCCACTGTATAAACATCTGGTATTACCAAATAACCCAGTTAAAACTTTTTAAAGTAATGGCTTACTGCTTAGAAGGCAGGCGGTCTTCAGTGCTGGTGAGTGGAGTGTCCTCACTGTGCCCTGCCCCGGTGCTACCCAGGCCACATAGTGCAGGGAGAGACACAGAAGCTCGACTGGGCCACCCTTCTTGCACTGTTGTATACATTCAGCATCTGTGCAAGATGTTAGTGGGAGTTCAAAAGATTTCCCACTGTTGATACAGAGGTAACCTACAGAAAATACATAGCTAAGATATTTTAAAAATAGATTGTAAAGGGAAAAAACCTTATACTCATCCTGACTGGTTTCTGTGCAAGTTTATTAAGCTTCGTTAACAGTTGCTGAACCCTTACCCAAGCCAGGCTCAGTGTCCTATCGGGCATCCTGGTGCTCAGGGCAACCCTCCCACCCCCTCCAGTCACCCCAGGAATCTGCTGCCTTTTCGCACACGCCACTGTGGCCTGTGAGTTGAGTTCTCTGGGAAGGTCCAGTGCCCCTTTGCACTGCCAAACCCGTGCTGCCTGGGAAAGGTATAGCTGGCCTCTGCGCACAGCTGGCTCTGCCCTTCTCCCCAAGCCAGTAAGAGCAACAGCAGGGGTAACTGGAGCAACTCATCTCCAGCGAAGCCAGCCAGGAGCTGAATGGATTGCATTGAATGGATAGCCTGAGGGCCGTGATGTGGCTGAGTCTCAGGAAGGGCTTGGAAACCTGAGGAAGCCAGAGGTTCTCTCTTGCCCCAGAACAGCAGCCAACCCTCGCTCCAGTGACTGTAGGGTTCATTTCCAACAACCCAGATTTACCAACTAAACTCTCTTAGTCTCAATTCCTAATTCACAGATACTGAAATATGCTTGCTTCACATTGGGTCAGATGGTCAGTTGTGGCAGGGGGCAGGGGTACAAAGCACATTGCTTTGGTGCAAAACAGATCACAGAATTAGGCAAAAGTGACTCACCTCTCAAAGGGTAGTTTTGAATATGGCTAAATGTTTTCATTATAATTGTGACATTTGCATTTGTATACATCTGTTGTTTAAGATCATTTGTTGTTATTTTTCTAGAGAGTTTTTCTGAGGTCTACACTGGATTTTAGGCTCTGCCAATCAAAAGATTTTTTGTGTGTGTTTTTTTAACAACTGTATTAGCAGTGGTATGTGTATGTAGATACCACTAATTACCTCATTATGGGAATAGTTTGGGTGGTTGTACTTTCACTTTGAAAGTTTAATATAGTTCCCAGCTCTCTATTCTCAGTTGCTAAATTCTTCAAGTATCAACAGTTTGACTGACAACTGCTGAAGCATTTCCATTCTGAAACTGGCCCTTTGGTGCTCAGAACCCACTGGGAAGGGAAGTTGCGGTGAAGTCTGGAGTCTTTTCACTTCACTCTGCTGTTTTTAATTCTCAGATTTTACAAGTACAGTTAATTTTTAATTTTATTCTCTTGGAACGTTTCCATTGATGTTTAAAAGGGCATATCAAATAGATTATTATACTCAAATGACAGAAGATATCCATGAGGTCTTAAACTATTCTGAATAATATTTTCTTTCTTTTTAGCTGTCTCCGTTATGAGGTACAGCGCCTCTGCTTTTGGGTTTGCAGTAAGTAACCTGAAATGTACTTTTACGAAGTTTTGTACATTTTTTCTGAGCCCACATGTCTCACCCTGGCTTTAAGAGGGTGGTTAGCCGCTGAGAACTTCGCATGTTTAATAAAAGTAAACTGCAGTGACACTGTGTGATTCTCAGGAACAGATTAGGGGCCACAGCTTAAGGGGCCACACTTCCCACAACTGGTTGAGGGGATGAGTGAGGGGTTTGGCCCTTGTTTCCTCATCGGGGTTGGACAGCAGGTTTCACAATGGACACACACCGGAGTGAAGGCTTTGCCGATGCAGGCAGGGGTGTCGGGCGTTCCGAGCGGGGCTGCTGGCGCTGGGATAAGTCCATCCGTAGCCCGATGAGGGGTGACCTGGGTTCCCGGCCTGCTGCTGATGGGAGTTGGTTCGGAAAACGGATTTCAGATGTTTTATAGGTTAGACATGTTGAAAGCTTGAGTGCAGCTTCCTTGTGTTCCTTCAAGAGAGTGCCAGGGCTTGTAATTTTCCAGATGCCAAGTGTGGTATGGTACAGTGACCCGTACAGAGAGCTCCTGCAAACACCCCTCCTGCATTGCTTTAGGGTTTCCTGTGCCTGAGGATGGGGTTCCTCTTCCCAAACCTACCTTTTCCCTCTGTTGTAAGAGCTTAACGTTGTGGGG